>PVHY01001245.1:0-114980 GCA_004024945.1 Uropsilus gracilis
TCTATCTATCTATCTATCTATCTATCTATCTATCTATCTATCTATCTATCTATCTATCTATCTATCTATCTATCTATCTATCTATCTATCTATTTATTTATTTTTTCACTATACCCCATACATTAGTGAAACTATTTGGTTTCTGCCTTTTTCTTTATGGCTTGTTTCTGCTAATATGATTTCTTCTAAATGCATCCAACCCCCTTTTATCTGCCTTTTGAACTTCTTGCTTCTTCTCGCGTGCATTTTTCTCTCAGACCCCACCTACCAGAGTACTTTGATGCCAATAGAATTTTCAGCTGCATCACTACCCTATGCCATTATTTCTAGTGTTCACTTTTAGTTTGGCTTTCTAAGACCGTTTGACTCCTCTACATATAAGTCCCACCATCTGATATTTGTCGTCCTCCTAATTTATTTTGTTTAACATAATATCTTTCAGCTACATCAGTGTTCTCACAAATGGCAAGCGTTTATCTTTATTTAATAACTGAGTAGTATCCACTGGGTATATATGTTCCATCTTCCTAATTCACTCATCTGCCTTAGAGTATTTAGGTTGTTTCTGTAGCTTCGCTACTGTAAATTGTGCTACAGTGAACATAGGAGAGTATTCATTCCCTTGAGTTAGTGTTTTTGTGTTCTTCTGGTAAATACCTAGAAATAGAATTTCTCGATCATATGGTAAATCCATTTTCAATATTTGGAGAAAGCTGTGTATTGTTTCCATAGAGATGGACTGGTCTACATCCCCACTAAGAGTGTATTAGGCTTCCATTTTCTGTCCATCCTCGGCAACAGTTGCTGTTTTTGGTCCTGTTGATATTGAACCATTCTTATAGCTCTGAGGTAGTATCTTACTGTGGTTTTGTCATTTGCTTGATGATGTGTGATGATGGACATGTTTTTCATATGCTTTTGCCATTTGTGTATCTTTAGAGAAGAATATAGTTAGCTCTTGTTTTAATGGTGGTGTGTCAGTTTTCTGTATATTTTGCATATTAGCCCCTTGTCTGATGTAAGGTAAGCAGGTATGTCTCCCATTCCATTCATAGAGAATCTTCTTTTTTTAATTTTATTTTTAGTGACATCTTTTTTGCTTTGTAGTATTTTAGGTTGATATAGTCCCAATTTTTAATATTCTCTTTTGTTTTCCTTGCAAGTAGAGACAAATCCACACAGACACTGCTGAAACAATTGCTTAATCTTTTATCTTCTGTGTATTTTATGTTTTCTGATATTACATTCAAGTTTTTTTTTTCCATTTTTGAGTTTTTATTGTATATGGTGGGTGATTGTCCAGTTTCATTCTTCCCATGTGGGTCTCCAGTTTTCCCAACACCATTTTTTAAAAATGCTTTCCTCTTCCCAGTGTACATTCTTGACTACTTTGTCTTAGATTAACTATGTATAACTGTCTAAATTGGATTCTGGGTCTCAATTCTCTTCCACAAGTTTTTTCATATTTGTTTTTGCTCTAGTACCATAACATTTTGCTTTGTATTGTAGTTTGAAGTTTGGATGTGATACTGCCATGCTACATTTTGTCAAGATTTTCTCTGGCTTTGCAAGGTACTATGTGGTTCTATATGAATTTTAGTAATGCTTGTTCTATTTCTTTGAAGAGTGAAACTGTAAATTTGATTGAATTTACATGTGATCTTTATATTGCTTTGGGTAAGATGTCCATTTTTGCAATGTTTATTTCTCTAATTAATGAGGAGGGACTGTATTCCATTTATTTGCATCTTCTATTTCTTTTAGCAGAGTGTTATAATTTCCTTTGTATAAGCTCTTAACCTTCTTTGTTAGGTTGCTCCTAGATTCAATTCTTTTTGATGCACTTCTAAGTGGGATGTTTCCTTGATTTCTTTCTGTTCTTCCTCATTGAATTAATATGTGTCCTTTTTAAACTCCTACACAACATTAAGAAACACATGCTATGAGGGGTACATTATCTATATATTAAAACTAGACAAAGATATCACACAAAAAATGAGAAAACTGTAGACCAATTATTTTAATGAACATGTATACAGAAACTCAACAAAAATCTTAGTGAACTGATTTCAACAATGCATAAAAAAAGGACCATCTACTATGACCAAGGGAGATTTTTCCAGTCGTTCAAAAAGGGGGTTCAATATCTAAAATTCAATCAGTTTAATTCACCATATGAACAGAAGAAAAGACAGAAATTATATGACCAATGGATACTAAGAAAGCATTTGATTAGATTAAATATCCATTTATGATGAAAAAAAATGGGTGTAGTTGGAACATTCCTCAATATAATAAAGTTCATATATGGCAAACCCACAACTGGCATCATTCTCTGTGGTGAAAAACTGAAAACTTTCCCATTTAGGTATCTACTTTAACTACTACTATTCAGTATAGATTGAATAGATTGAACTGGCCAAGAGCAGTCAGGTAATAGAAAGATAAAAAAGGAAACCAAATTGGGGGAGAAAATAATTGAATCTATCACTATTTGCAGGTGTTGTGAAAATATACAAAGAAAATCCTAAAGATTCCACTAAAAACTAATTGAAACAATAAATCAGTTCAGCCAAGTGGCAGGTGACATTCAAAATTCAGTTGCCTTTCTATATGTGAACAATGAGCTAGAATTAGAAGAAATGAAGAGATGGATCCCATTACAATTGCATTAAAATCTTTATAATTTCTTGTGCATTCCAGTGAATGTTTCACTACCTACTCAGTTTCCTGAGGAGCAAATGGACATTCTTGACTTCTCTATCCCTACTCCAGTAAATGCAGTTGTTTATCAAACCCTGTTGGTTCTCAGTCCTAATATCTCATACATTTGCATTTAACTTAGAAAACTGTCAAATTATGTTCAGTAATTTAGATTCACATAGTTTAATCACATCTAGAGATGTTTAAAAGATTTTTTAATCATATATTTTTTAGTCTGACCTAATTTCTTATTAAGTTGATGCTTTTTCGTGCATTTCATTTCTACTGAATATTCTATATAATGTTAACATTTTCTACTGAAAAGGATGAAACATTCTTTAGAAATATGCTAATGTTGGTAGAAAAATGGATGCATTTATAAGAGATTTGCAATTATTCTCATTCTTTCTTCAGCTGCAGTGTTCCTTACAACCCCTTTGACCTCACAAGGCACACTTTTACCTTAAGTACTTTTCTCCCCGCCCTTCATTCTAAAATGCTATGTTGAGACCATCAACATCTGTCTAGAACAAATGCCCCTGATGTTCTCATACAAACATAAAACTTCCCTGAAAACCAAAAGCAAAGGTATAATAAATGCAGTTTTAAAAACAGAAGATTATTATTTCTTACTATCATTTAGTCTTTAAAAAAAAATTGCTTCTATGTAATTATTTCCAAGTCTGATTCAGATTAAGCAGTTTTAAACTCTTTACCAAAACTTAAATCTTATTTAAAAAGGTTTAATTTTCAGTGCACTAGTAGCTTGTTCACATAATGAATATTAAATATAGTGTTCAATTATTGCTCTTTAAGGTTCAAAAGACCTAAAAATAGTAGTTCAGAAAGAAAAAAATATACAATGCAAATTTAGAAAACATTCAACTGCACTGGAAATTAAATGGATTAACTTGAGGAAATGAAATTTCATACCAATTCTTACTAAATTGTTGAGTAATTAAGGAAGAATATGAGGGAAAAAAACAGAAAAACTATAACCCTCTCTCCTGTTTCTTGGTACATCACAATGTACTGAGGCTCTCCTTCAGCACTTACATTGATACCTCTGCAGTTGCCTTCTCTTAGATCAGCCAGAAATGAATGTGCAAAGTCTTCTGAATAAACATCTCACTTTGCCTGGAGTATTTATGTTTCCTTCACTCCCCAGTACATGTGTGTACTGTCCTTTAGGATAAATGGATTTTTTATGGAAGGAACATTGGCTTATAAGTTTGCATAGGTTTCAACATCTGTGACTGCTTCATTATGCTCATCACCAAAAGTCTAGTTCCTGTTCATCATCATACAATTGACTCTTTATTGATTTCATGAATAAGAATTAGAAATAATACAGTAAACTTGCAAGCTGCAGAATCAGTATGCAGAAATTGGTTGCATTTTTGGTTGGGTCTGGGGATGTCAACGAGCTCAGAGGTCCTTGACTTTGATATAGGAAAGATTTCATACAGGAGTCATAGCAGGTGGGTAGAAGTAAAGTTTAATTACAAGATAAACACTCAAGAGAGAATATAGCCAGATTCAAAAGAGACGCATGCCTTGTGTCTTGAGTCTGTGGTATATTCAGATAGAAACATATGATTATATCTATATAGATATTTGTTTATATCTGCTTATATCTGTTTATATCTCTATAAGTATTTATATGGATACATATCTAGATAGATGATAGACAGACAGACAGACAGACAGACAGACAGACAGACAGACAGACAGACAGACAGACAGATAGATAGATAGATAGATAGATAGATAGATAGATAGATAGATAATCAGATACAAGTTCATATGGGGTTCTAGATAGATTCTAATTAGTTTCTATTCAGCTAGCTTATTGATCCATAACATGACCCTGGTTGTCAATGAAAATAGAAAGTTTTACAACCACCATCTACATGGGTAAGCAAGATGGAGCCTAAACTAGTAGGGTTTGTTCATGTTGCTCTACAGTGTGCAGTTTTTTGTTTTTGTTTTTTTCCCCCAGAGTTGCTGGATAGGGGAACATGAAAAATGTTTGTCCAATGCTGTCCAAAGCCAAACTTGCTGGATGGGGTTTGGTGAGGCTGGGGAATACATTGTGTTAAATTTCTGCTCCTTGTTTTTTTATAGACAATGGAATATCAGAAAAAGGAATTGGGTAATTAATCGCATCCACAATTTTACCAAAAAATATAAATTACCTATGAATCAATTTGACCAAGGATGTTAAATGTCTATACACTGAAAATTGTAAGGTATTACTGAAAGAAACAAACAAACAAACAAACAAAAACAACAACAACAAAAAAGAACCGCTATCCCATGATTAAGGACTAGATGAATTAACATTATTAAAATGACTAGAATACAGATTCAATATAGTATATAGATTCAATACATGAAAATCTCAACATCCTTTACAAAAATGGAACAAAATCATGAAAATGATTTATTTAAAACTACAAAAAATTTTAAATAGCTTAAACCATTCTGAGAATAAAGAATTTCCCCACTTCCAAATATGCTACAAATGTGATAGTAATCAAAACAGCACAGTATTGGAAGGCACCGACACATATTAATGTCCTATTTTTCCCAAAGATAAGCTCTCCCCAACTCTTTTTCCAAGGCATTTAACAGGTGTATGCTTTCAAAGTAACCTTTTGACTCAAGTTGCTGTGGGTGGCTCATTCACCTTACATAGTTTTTGAGAAATGCAATCTACTCACATTGAGTAGGTTCCTACTTAGGTAAAACAAACACAAATATATGTGCTATTTGTTCAGGTAGCCTCTGTACATATTAGAAAAGACAAACAATTCCTTGAAATCTGCTGGATTCGCAACCGCCTCCCCACAAAAAGGAACCTGATTTCCATATCTGGAATTAAGCTGCTCTCTTCAAAATAACTACAGCATTAGGAAGAGGGTGGTGCAAGGGTAAATAAAACATCAAAACATTCTTTCACTCATCTGAATTTTCTTTTCCCTGATTGCTTAACCCTTTGTCTTTTTCAGAATTCTGGGTAACTTGACTCTGTCAATTTAACTTGATTTTTTAGAGTCTCTAGAAGGATGTGTGATTTGAAACTGCCCACTCCATCATTTTTACAAAACCAACTTCCCACTTATTTAACATTCTAATACTTTTAAAATTGTGTTTGAAACATCATGAAAAAATGTATGGATAATATCCATGTTGAATTAAAAGCTGTATTAATAATAACCCATGGGAATGCAATTTATTTAAAATGTTTGTATTGTTGCATATGTGTGCGTATGTATATGAAAGTTACCACCTTTCTCTCAAAAGAATATAATCAAATGAGTTGTTAAAACAATGTAAATTCTGGTCTTTGACGTACTATGAATGTGATTATATAAAAACTTTTCCTCTGAGCTCTTCAATGAATTTTTTGCTGTTTCTTTGCTTCTTAATACATGTTTTAGAACAAACTGCATCTTTTCAGCCAAATGGAAAGATTCTCAGTATGTTCCATGACTATTTTGTTACTTATGACCAAATTTTCTTTTAAAACTTGGTCTATAGAAATTTTATCCATTCATTTACTACTGTTTGAAAATCACTTATTTCATCCTTTTTATAATCAGACACTGTTGCCTTGTTGAACTTCAAAAACATTTTTTGCTGTTTTCTGGAATGTCATTTTTTGAATTTTACTGTAGTTTTTTGTATATATGGTTTCTTATTTTACCAGTTTATAAGCACAATAGGAAAGGAAACAAATCAAATGTCCCCAACAGTCATCATAATAGAGGTCAGTAAATAAACACTAAATATAATATATATATTCATTTGTAACTTCCTGAACGCTCATATCTAAGTTTTCTTGACATAATCCGCTTCTTCTTTTCTTGTTCCTCCTCCACCTTTTTCTTCCCTTTTATCCCTAATTCTCCTCTCCTTCATCCTCCTCCCCACCTCCACTTCCCTTTTCTCTCTTCCCCAGTCTAAATTTAAGTGCCTACGTTGTGGTACAGAAGGATGAATCTTTATCATTCAGGACAAAAAGAACTTGAAAAGAAAGTTGCCCCTCGCAGATCTGCCACCATGACCCCCTACATGCATTCTTCCATATATTTAATAGCTAAAATATCATTGCACCTGCAACTCATCACTGTCTTAATTATCTTCCTGCTCTTATCTAGCTAGGCCAGCAAAGGAATAATGGAATAAATGACAATCTTTGTTGTTGCTTTTATAGAAGTGAATTTTCCAGAGAGCAATTGCTCCTGAAGGAAAGACATCATATTGATTTGCTAGTGACAGAGACTGACGAGTGCTATTTTTTACTGTCACATAAAGGCTCTGAGGAAACTTCCCAGGTTATGAGCCTCATTGAACGTACGTAAATAATTGCATCCCATTTAGAGCTGTGATGTTGTAGGGCCAAGTAGCCTGGTAGTGATGCCACCTGTAGTGCAGGCCTCAGACTTACCAATCTGCATAGCTTCTGTATTGGTTCTAACAGATACACAGACACACCAGGAAGGTCAGAGCAGGGCCAGGGCCAAGGCCAGGGCCAGGATGGGGGAGGAGAGCAGGTATGGGAGGCAAGTGAGACCCCCAACCACCCAGGAATCACATTCTCTCTCCAACCTCCCTCTTTCTCTTCCCTCCCCTCTCTCTCCCATTCTGTTTCCCCTTACCCCCACTCTTCTAGGCCTGTGCACACTTAAACATTCACATACCACTGGGTCACACAATAATGGGGAAGCTGCAGTATGCCAGGTGCTGGCTATGAAGGCCAATGAAGGAAAAATTCTGACTAACTCACTTTCCATAAAGATGTGTATGCATGTATCTTTTGACATGATATCAGTCACTCAAAATAATAATAAAAAAAATTAATCTCCTTTTTTTTCTGCCTGTAAAGAAATGGCTCTCACCTGATATCTGTGAGTGGAAAAATAAGAATCTAATGAATGAACGGTAAAAGTGTTATTTTGAAGACAAAGTGAGTTGGGGGTGGGAAGTTCAATTCTTTTTTCAGGTGTAACTTCAATGAATGTCCCAAATATATTTCTGTGTTCCTCTATGAATGAAAAGAGATTAAGCCTTTATTTGTCTAGTATATTTTCTTGTATCAGTGAAGAAAAAAAGAAGAAAAGGGGGAAAAAAGAAAAAAAAATCATTATTTTTACCCTCAGGAAATATGGGATATTCTGTTGTAGTTCTAACACTAACCAATTTAAAGAGTGAAAGTGTAATAGCTTTTTAAGACCTGGGTCAGTGGATACATAACTACAGGTCACTGAGATGGCTGTGATTGTTGGATTTCAGGACATTTTAAGCCTTAAGAAATAGACTGGTTGATACATTGTATTGCCTAAGGAACAATACCCCATCTCCTGCAAGGCATATGGCTTAAAGTATAAATAGTGTAATATTTATATTTAAAGTATAAATAGTGTAATATTTATATTTAACTACTTTAAAAATTGAAATCATTCATTTAATAAGAAATTGCTTTCTTATTTAAAAATAGTAATTGTTTTTCTCTTATTTTTGCCAATCTGTAAATGATGCATATTGACCCATAAAAAGAGAGTAAGTAGCATCTGTAAATATATGAGGGAAATATTATGCCACAATTTTTCAACAACTAAAATGACTTTTATGTATGTGGGGAGTCTTGCAATTCAATCAATTTGATTCCTACACAACTTATGTAATCTTTTCTAATTGCTTGAATGTACAATTTATCAGATCAACAGATTAAACAAGTAGCAAATTTAGAATTGAAAATCTATATTCTGAGTACTGAAAAAGTAAACTCCAATAGTTGTCAACTGTGTTATAAATTAAATGCATTACTTAACTAGTTAGGCATCTTCAGAGTCTAGAAATAATACAGTAGTGTATCTAAATTACTCAACAAAGTGTTTGACTTTCTTACACATACTTATGCCTTAATATAGTACATATAGACAGTGTAAAAAATATAGCCTAATAGTGACAACATAATTTGGATATTGTTGAGAGTCAAGTGCAGGGTACAAGAAAGAATGACTAGAGAGATGACTTAACTATGGCAGCTAAGGCTAAGGATCGACTGGAAGTAATGGACCAGCGAATTTATTAAGCAAAGAAAGGGGTATTTATAAAGAATAGAACACAATTCATGATGAATTTCAAAGGAAGGCAAACAGGGAGGGTGCAATAAAATTGGTTAACATACCAGTTCCTGTGAGGTTATTGGGGGTAGGGTGATCACTCACAAATTGGTTGCTATCTCTTTAAGGAATGTTTCCTTAGGTAAACATTGGAGGGATTGTGATGCTATCATTCATCATAGGTATTCATACCTGTCCTGTCTCCAGTTTTCTGAGGACAGATAAGATAGTAAAATGAGGTGGTCCTCATATCACAACATACAGACTGGGTATGACTTAAATATGCAACTATATTAATAAAGGTGGGAAATATGCTAAATGGTCTTCTTCCCAATTTCCCCTTTGTCATAGTTTGAAGGTGATGATCCAGTTATTTAGACTTGAAGTTATATTCAGTGGTGTGGACCAGAGATGGCCCAGTATGATATGACACTCTTCTTCTCATTTCTTATTTGTTGTTCCACTCCCTTAATATTGCCTCTTAATTCTCTTAAATATTCCCTCTTTGCTAAATCTTCACTAACACCACACTAATGTAAAGTTTCTTGTTTGGACTGCTGAAGTCAACCATCAATTATAACCGCCCATTCTGACTTAAAAGATCCCCCTTTCCCATTCATCTTCAATGTGCTCATTGATACAAGCCTAAAAACAAAAATGTGCTTTCTGCCTGTTCTATATCTTCCCTTTTCTAGCAATCTGTAGGCTTTCTGATACAGACAAAACCTAGTGTGATAGTTTCCTATTGATGACCTAAAGATTATCACAGATAAAGAGGTTTAAAAAAGCAACGTATCATGCCTAGGTTCTCACCAGGTGTAAATCAAGGTGTCCACTGAAGCCTCAACTAATTCAAGTTCCGGCTTCCTCAGGTTGTTCGCAGAACTAGTTTCTTTGGCTGCATGACTGAAGTCCTTGTTTTCTTGGTGGCTGTTGGCCAGCTACCACTCAGCTCTTAGAGACCTGGTTTCCTCTACTACCCCCTCTTCTGATCTCTCTTATGCTGAATTCATATTTTACCTCTCTTCAGGAAGAGTCTAATCCATTTTTAGAGTCCTTCTGATTAGGTCAGGCTCACCTGGGATAATCTTCCTCTTTAAAAGCAAACTGTTCTAAAAGGTCACCTAACCTCAGGATTACCACCTACATTAAAGAGGAGGTGATTATATGATATTCATCAAGGAGCAGGTATCATGGTGGTCATTTGAAAATTCTGCTACAGCATGTATAATCTTCCTCATCTTTTTTATTTATAGCAATCAGTATAGTACATAGCTTGTGGTAAGTTTTTAATGCAAATATTTTACTCTGAACTCTTCCCTGAGCTTTAACTCATATATGCACTTAACAACCTTACTTCTCCATTTGGATATTAGCTAACTACGTAGAATTACTGTGACAAAAGCACTTTGCTGAATTTATAACCACAGTTCATTTAAGTCCTTTTTCAGATTTATAAAGTGCCAAAACTTGGGTAACATCTCTGATTCCTTCCATCCCTTTCATTCCATATTCAGTCCCTCTACATATCTTGTTAACTTTGCATCTAAAATATACATTAAATTCCATAGTTCATTGTTTTTCACTTGCATTAACCTAGTCTCACATTACTTTCTGGCATCTATCAATGCTGTTGCTTTATGAATAAGTTGCTCGGCTTCCATGCTCTGTCTGCGCACCTCCATTCAATCTGTTCTCATTTTATAGGGGAATGTGATCTTTGCTCCAACCTCATGTTCCAACCTTCTTGCCCTATATTATTACAATCCAACCTCAAAGTTTTCATTTTTTTCTCACCAGTACATTGCTGTTTTAGCACCTTCATTCCTCTGATACATCTTTGCATGTTTGGCTCCTTCTTTTACTGATATTCCAGCTCAAGTGTCACTTCTGCAGTGTTGCTTCTTCTGACTTCCTGAGCTAAAGTTCTTTACAACTCTGTCATTCTCTATCTTGTCACCCATTTAGCTTTATTTTTATAATCTGTTTTTCACTGATATTCTTTTGGTCATGTGAGATTTTATGTGTTGATTTTCTGATTTTAGTTACAACAGTGACTGATCCATTGATAGATATGCAATACAAACTTGAGTAAATTGTGCCACCTGATGGGATTTGAATTGATTTTTAAGGGGTGTTCTGCTTGTCATTCTTTATAGGCTTGAATTTTCTACCAGTAGACTTCCATGTGTTTAACTAACAGTGGAAGAAGTGGAACACTATCCCATAGAGAACAATGGAAATGTATTAACATTATTATAGTACTCAGCCTTGCTGATCTATTTCTTTAGAATAGATTAATTCATAAAAACATCATTATGGAATACCAAGTGTATACATCTTGATGGCCAAATTTAGGGCATGACAGAAACAATTTCTGGAAAAATTCTAACATCTAAGACATCCTAAATAAAACAACATATACCATGCAGTAAAACTATAACGTGCCACCCTTGTATAAGTGAGATAAAGTGTTTCAAATACAAAAGTTATGAGAAGAGAATACCAAAAATTATTATAGTCTACCACATTATATACACTATTTCATGTCTGTCGTACAATTATTTTCCCTATTTTGCTGTAGTGAAAAGTCAAAGAAAGTGTAGAATCCTTGACTAAGATCATACAACTAGTAATTGGAGAAAGTAGTATTTGGAGAAAGTAATCGGAGAAAGTAGAATTCCAACCCAGGACTTGGAATTCCAGAATCAGTCCGTTCTTAATGATAAATAATAATACATTATATATGCAAAAGTAGGGAATAATTTTTCCATTTTACTTCTAGGAAAGGTCCCACTAATATAAGAATACAATTGTGTCAGAATTCCCCAAAACATTTTCTGTAAAACACTAATAATTGTAGTCTGTGAAGTGAAATCATTGTAAAGCAATCTCATTTTTTAAAAGTCTTGTAATTATAATGTCTTTCTTAGGGAATCCTTTTATGAGTCAGCCTTATGAGAGTTCCTCTGACTCTAACACACTCGGAAGAACTGAAATAGAACATCCCTGTATTAATTTACCATGGAAAACTTCTCCCTTCGTGTGTGTGTTTTTTATACTAATTGATAATCTAAAAAACTAAAACATAAATATAGGGAAATTGTTAAAGACAAATTCTTGGGACACTTGAAATATTTAGCAGAACTGTCAGTGGAATATGAAAAATGAGAATTGGGAGTAGTTGTATAGCACCTCCATCTACTAATGATTATCAGCATTAGCTGCCTGAAGATGCTTTAATCTTGACTCACTGCTAGGCTATTAATGTACTGAGAAACAGATCGACTTGTGGTATGCTCATATGAAGTAAGTCAGTAACACTTAGGAACACAGATCTCTGTGTGGGTGTGCATATGGGCTGTGAGGAGGAAGAAGCTGGGCAGCTGAGAGGAAAAGAGAGGCTTAGTTATATGCATATTTAAAAGTCAACAGGATGTGGTCTTTTTTTTTTTTTTTGATTCATTACTCCTCTAATCTTTGACTTTGTTACCTTTAATGTCACTGATTAAAAGGTATTATGTGGGTGTGTTTCTCAGTGCTGTGGTGTTATTGAACAGCAGGTAGATCTTAACTACAGTTCTTTTTTGCAGCAGGACAATTAAAAATGTAATCAGCTTTGAAAACTGGAGGGTAAAAAGGAAATACCATGAATAGATATGGATCTAAATAACTGACTGGCTAGCAGACGGTCATTGCACATCTCCAGAATTTGAATAAATTCTTTTTAAAATTTGGAGAAGAGTCAGACTAGAAAAGAGATAAATTTTTTCTGATTGATCATTGCATACAAAAAGCCTTGACTTATGCATCTTGCAACAGAACACAATGTAAAAGCTGAAAAATAAACTATAAAATACAATGCTGGAAATTTCCATATCACAGCTGCCCAGAGCGCATCACAAGAAGAATATTAGTAGTGTCCAGATGCACATAAGTCTACAGGGAAGCCTCTTGCCAACAGCAAAATGAAAGGAATGACAATGTCAATCACATCCAATAGACTATGTTAATGTTTTTCAAACAGAGTTCTTTCACACTCAGAAAGAGTGCTCATTAATAATAGATAGTACTGTATGACGGAGAAGGAATGTTGCCTACAAAACTGATGGAATTCATTGTTCATTGCTCTCAACAATGAACTGCATTTCTGTAGGATGATTTTTCTTTTGTCTTTAAAACTATGCCAAAATGATTTCAAACCTTTTAAGCTAATTGATCCCTTTCTTTTCTGAACTAACATTTCTTATGTGGCACTAATGCCCGTTCCTGTGTTTCCTCATCATCACTACATGTCCTTATATCAAGTCACCTCCCTTTGAATCATAATTTTTGACTGGTAGCACCGAGATGTGTAAGAAAGTTTTCAAGATTTAAGATCCTGATGGTAAAATCAAGATTGAGGTGTTTTTGTTGTTGTTGTTTGTTATTGTTTTTTAACTCTTTTTCCCTTCACTTGCTGGCTCTTCCAATAGTTGTCACTAGGGCCTGTGGATTTGCTGATGTATTTGGAGGTTCTCAAATTATATAATCAAAAATAAGAACTGAAAAATCACTGAAATTCAGAAGGTTATCAATTCCATAGAGATTAATTTCCTAATATACCACTTTCTTCAGGAAAGCACCTAATTATCTCTGTTTTGAATAAGAAGCCATTTGGAATCAACTTTGTATAATGATCTCCATTTTTAAAAATTTTAACCAAACACTTTTTTTTTTTGAAATGGCTTTGAATATAAAACCAACAGCCTATTATTCTGTTCACATTAAGAGGTACCTTTTAGCAATATCTTGGAAAACCCTTGTAAAGAAATACTTCTAGAATAAAACCTACCACTACAAAAAGAAAACTGTATTTATACAAAACTCTCCATGAATGATAATAATTTTCATGTGAAGAAGTGACTGTCAAATATAAGTGACATTTTATGTTTAGATGTATAGTAATAAAAATAATTCTGTTATTGACCATAAATACAATTGCAAGTTAATTGACAAATTCAATTTCTCATTTTTATAATTTAATTTCAGGAGTGATTTCCTGTCAGTTGGGAATAATTTATCACAGTACAGTTATGTTATCAAGGAATATAAAGAAGTGTAGAAATGTTTAGTTATTCCACATCCAAATATGCAAAGAACTCATCATATGTGGTAGACAAAATAATTACATAACCTCCTTCTGCTTGAAGCAACACCACTCTTATTTTACAGAACAAGGAAAAAAGGTTACAGTTCCAATAAAGTTTGCTAACAAGCTTCCTTTAAAATAAAGAGAGAATGTAGGATTGCCTGTGAGGTAGACGAGAACATATGAGTGGTTTCACAGGAGGCTCCAACCTGTCACTGCTACTTCGAAGATGAATGAAAAGAGGTGCAAATCAAGGAATTTAATGTCCTTCATAAAGTGGAAAAGACAAGAAATTGATTTTTCCTTATAGTTCCCAAGGAGTTGATACCTTGATTTTTTTTTCCCTTTCAAATGAAACAAATTACAAAAAGCTAAACAGGAGCGTGCCATATTGTTCTTCAAAAGTTGAGCAGAGGAAAGGCAGAAGAAGTAAAGAGAATAGGAAAATAACATGACCTAGACATTTTAGATTTGACAGATATTTAAAGTTTATCCATGACTGTGCCCATGTGTTTTTAGTGTCTTCCCAGCAGAGTACTTCTGATGGTGTTTTCTGTGTCACTCTTGGTTAACCCAGCAGGAGATATATGGATATATGGATTATCACAAGGAGTTGACTTATCCAATTGTGGGGTCTAGTGGTCAAGAAAGAATGATCAGTTGCATCCCATGTCAAAAACCTAAGTCTATTGCTAGTTCATTGCACACACTCTCCTGTTTCGGGCCATGACGTTTTTCAAAGAACTAACAACTGATTAAATCAGGTCAACCCAAGACAACCTACTAAATTAAAGATAAGCTACAGGGATTTTTATTGCATTTTCAAAACTCTTCAAGAACAACATTTAGATTCCTGTTTGAAAACTGGGAGGAATGTGTGTGTGTGTGAGAGAGAGAGAGAACATTTGCAAGTGCATGTAAATACCTATGAAATGGCTTTTGCTTTCCTTCTTCAAACTTTCAAAAGAGTAGCCTATAAATTAGCCTTCCTTCCCATTTAGACATTCTAAGAAGGCAATTTTCTAAAGTTGAGTTTAGCATACATACCACAGAGTCATTACAGATCCTCAATTTGGGGTATGCCTCTACTACTTATTCTGCAAATTTTAGACCCCCATCAGCATTCATTTCCATGGGGATGTAACTCTTTAGTAAGTATGTTTTTTACCCTCTGTGGTAGCAGTGAACATCAAGCATATATTCTCAGTAATGGTGGAGAGTGTACCATGAATTGTTCTCAGTAATAACACAAGAGAAAAAAGTGTAATGTTTCATTTTCAGTGGGGTTCATATTTTGCCTGTTTGTTCTGCAATACTAATCTTCTTGTTCACTAACTTTCTTACTGCCAAACAAAATACTTTTCTATTTCTAGTTGATGGGGAAGATTTGATTTGTCATACCACTTGCACTGATGGGGAGTGCTCTCTGCAGAATTTCACAGAAGTTGATCCATAGATTCAATCTGGTTTGATTGATTGTCGCATAACTATTGACTACCCTTTATTCATTGATTGCTACTTCATTCTTAGTCCTATAATTAATTGCTATCATATTATATAATAACTATTAATACCACTATAATATGTTGATTTCATTATTGTTCTGATTTTCCACTTTAAAGTTCCTTGAAAGTCCAGTATTGTATGCCTAGCAGCCAAAACTGTTCTTGCCTTTAGCTTGAATGAGCAAGTCATTGAAAATTCTTGTTCATTAATGAGAGGGATTTTTGGTTGGTATTTGGATATCTTAGTATCAAATACATAATTTTTTAAATGAATAAATATTCCACTTGTACTAATAGATAAACAAAGCATCAATTTTACATGAAAATATAAGGTTCACAGTTAATAATTTATTTTGAAAGTTTTTTGGTGGTAACAATGACTATTTTCTTAAATTAGAGTTTTGATATGTTGAATGGTAATTAAGAGATGGATAAATTCAGAGACACAGTGTGAATCACATTTTCAGCTGACTCTGCACAATGTCAGTTTCAGTTTTCCATCTTGCAAGTGGGTAAAACATTTGGTACACATACATTAAAGAGGATTATATGAGTTCTACACATGGTAAATCTTCAATGAAGGGTATCTATTAATTTCTCATAATTTATGATATGGGCAGATTTTACTAACTATTCTGCACTAGTTCCATTTAATCTCACTATGTAATTAGTATTATCACTGCCTATAAATTATGAGTAATAATATTCTCACATTGTACTATACTCTATATATTCTCACATTGTACTATAATACATTGTGTATTAGATATTCACACATCTAATATTTTTGGAAACAGTGTAATTAAATTTTATTAAAATTATTTTGCATGGCACAGACACACATTTGGATAAGGTAAAAAGAAATGTCACTGCCAAATAATGAACATATTAAGTTAACTGGTTATTTACCTATGGTCCTATACCCCAGCTTGCTCTTACAATCCAAGGTTACAACTGTTGTTATGGTAAAAGTAATAGCATCTCCTTTTGTTTTCAAAAATATCTTCTCTGGCTTATAATTTGCAGTGTTGACCTAATTGAAAGAAAGCTTATGAATAATGGAAAGAGACTTGACTATAGATGTTTTCAGTGATCAAAAAGATAGAAATAGATACTGCAAATGATTGCACATGAATGTATTAAAGAAATTAGATGAAATAGATATTCTCAATTAAATTGATGTATTAACATTTGCAACATATACATATATATATATATATTTATGTTTATCTAGGAGGCAGGTGTGTATGTGTGTGTGTAATCCTTACACACAGTTAAACATTTTCTCATGAAGAAACAATTGACTCAAAAGAGGAATGCAAAAAATTATCTAATTTTGATATAATCTATACAGAGAGGGAAAAGAAATAATTTCTCAATCTCCACATGGTCAACATAATTTTATTAATAACCTGAGATCAGAATAATGCCAAAAATAGATGCTTACTCAAGAGTATAGGAACAAAAATATTGCTAAAGCAAATGACAATCTTTTTCTTCATGAATGATCTAATGGATATATATATATATATATATATATATAAATTACATAAATAGAATACATATTTTCATTAAGAACAAAGTATGTATCTCCACGTTTAAATTTTTTTCCTTATAGAGCCCATCCATTAAGCTCTATCTCAGAGGTACAATTAGATAGATTCATGTTTCTGCTAAAGTACACATCCTCCTAAGTGAGAAATTTTCACACCTTCTTTTCCAATGATAATCAATTTGCTAAGCAAGAATTTTAGGTAGCATCCCTGTCCAAAACCTTCAATTTTTTTTTGAATACTGTCAATAGTATTATTGATATAACCATTAAGGGCTGTCCTCTCCTTTCCACTCCCATTGACAGCTCATTAATTAAACCACTTTATTACCATTTAAACTGCTGCACCAATCCACAATATTATCATCCTTTACCTGTTCTTCCCATTCTTGAAATATCTGGAGATGGATACCTTAACACATGTAGCTGAGCATCATTCTTTGTCTTAAACCATTTTTGCTCTTATAATCCCATCAGTATAAAACCTAATATCAGTATGACATATAGTGATTTGGGGTTCTGGTCTTCTAGATATATTGCCATAGTAACTATGCACTATTCTCTATCAACTCAAAATTACTTATAGCACCTGGAAAATCAATATGTTGACTATTTTTTCCCTTTGCAAATATTCCTTTGCTTGCAATACTCTTTTCCCCCTTTTATTTGGTTAATTCATAACTTCTTTGAAGAGCTCAATCAGAGGAATTATCTACTCAGAACCTTAATTAGCTTATTATTTTTACCTTTCTCGTGGGCTCCCCCAACCATATGGTTCCATTATACACATTACACTGCAATCAGTTTTCTTTCTATTTATTCCCCTCTCTAGGCTGCGGTCTCTTTAAAGAAGAAGTCATAAATTAACCCCATGTTAACAGTATCTAACACAGGTACTAAATGAGTGTTTTTGGAATAAATGAACAAAGGAATAAAAAGAAGTAGAACACAAAAACAAATGTATTAGTTTGCAAAGTTTTAAAAGTGATGTTTTGACTATACATATATATACATATACTATATATATAGTCTTAGACTATATATGTGTTTTACTTATATAGTCTCATAGTGTTTTGACTATAAATATAAATTAGGATGCTGAAAGGAATACATTTAATATATGTATTTTGTGTTTTTGTCAATAATGTGTATCTAAGCAATTTTTAACTTGGATAAATAGTTAAAATGAAAATGCTCTGTTGAATGATTTAAATTATGTATTTGGTGTTTTTGTGTTTTTTTGGATTGTAAGAAGTTTACTATTATAATAGTTGGGGAAAAACAGAGTAATCATTTGAATCCTCACCACTTTTTGGCATGTGGTATGCATTTTCTCTAGCAGAAGTCTGCCATATGCCATACGTGATATGCCACCTAACTTTGCCATCATGTCAGTGAATGCATTGTCCTACAGCCAAGCCACATGGGCATGACATGCCTTCCACTTTGGCATTTCTACAAAACGTTTTTCTACTTAATTCTGTCACACATGGTATCCATAATCTGTTAGGAGGAGTTCTGCCCATTTTGTCACCTTTAACATCTGAGAACTCTTACGATGGCGCCAAATTGATTGTTCTTCTGATTTGAATCAGATGTGAGTCATTCTGCATGAAATTTCTAAAAGGGTTTCCAGTAGTCACTTTTCCATAAAAATTGAAACAAAAATGGGCAATGACATATACAAGAAATCACTTGGAGTATAGTTAATTGCATATGCATTTTTTTCGCACACATCCATTCATTGACTAAATATTTATTGAGTCTTCATGAAGTCCCAAGCACTATGCTATGTGCTGAGAAAGTTAAAAAAAAAAAAAAAAGAAATCCTGTAGGATATGGACAAAAATGAAAATAAATTTTAGAAGTTATTATTAGATAATTGATTGTGTAGTAGTTATTTTAAAACAAATTTACTTCAGTATTTTATTTATTCAAATTTTCTTTTGGTCATCTTGAAAAAATAGAAGTCTATGAATTTGGCTAACTTGTCAAAGAAGATACCTATATATCATAATTCACAAGTATAGAGACTAATCAGGACCATTCTGTGTATAAAATAAGCAAATAAAAGTTCTATTTTGTGAGTATATTTTCAGTTAATGTAATTTTTATTCCTTGATAAAAAATATGGCATGGAAAGTTTTTACTTAAAGATCCTAAATTATTTAATGTATAAGGAAAGAAACTTTGTACCCTTTTTCTTGACCACATATTTTGGTGATCTTATTAAAAAAAGTGTCCTCAGAATAAACATTAAATTATTACTTACATATGTTTGCCTCCTTGTAAAAAATTGCAATTAATGTTGGTATAAAAGTAAATAATAAGATACATATTTCAAAGTCAATTATTAAAGTAGTGAATATGTGTAGAATTTTAAAAGTAATCAGTTATTATGAATGAAAATGAATACATTTATATTTTCTGATATTTGTGTACCAATAAAATTTAATTTTTGAACAAAAGAACTTTGCTTGATGTTCCACATATATTGCTTTACTTTTACTAAATTTAGACCATGTGATATTTGTTAAACTCTGTGGCATGTTTCATCACAATGAGAATTAGAATGGATAAAATTGAAAGTAGAGTATTGGTTTGAATGTTTTTTCAATGTTCAATGATGTTTTTAATACATCAATAACTATTTATAATTTATCTTGTGCTTGCTTCAGCAGCACATATACTAAAATATTTCTAATTTATCTTTTATAGATTTGATATACATAAAATATTGACAGTGAAAGATGATCTATTGATCATTTAATAGATCCTTGATCTTTAGCTAACACTGCATGGAGACAGCATATTTAAAACCTATAAATGATGAACCCGCTGGTATTGACTGTATAATGAGAAAAATTTAAATCAAAAAAAGATAAGAAAATAAAAGAAATGCTAGAATATTAAAAATAGCATTTTTATAAAATTAAAAGATAATTACTATTATCTTTAATTAAAAGTAATTAAAAGATAATTACTATTATCAGTTACTATTTTATTTTCATTTTATATCATTTTCCATTTTATTGTTTTCTTACCACTGTAATCATATTTGTGATTATGATCTCCTTATGTGTGGCCCTCCCTTCCCCCCTCCCATCCGCTTACTCTACTTCCCTCTCTCTACAAGTTGTTGATCAGTTAGCTGTTGATCAATGGTTGGCCCATTGGTTTCTTGCTTTTTGAAAATGTCCTTTTCCTGCATGTGGACCTCAGCTCCTGGGACTTTGGAGTTCATCCAACTTAAATTTCTAAGGGTAACTTTGAGGCAGGGAGCCAGTTTAAGCTCATTTGGAACCTCTTGTAGGGCAGGTGTGCATCATTGTTCTCTAGGTTCCTTTTTGTGGCATTTTCTGGGGTGAAATGAACAGTCTCCTTTTCTCCAGACCTGTGTGGTCACTGCGATTCATACCTCCTTATTCATACTGGTTGCCTCCTCAGTTCTGGTGTCTGTCTCATGGTGCTGCTAGCAAGCTTTATGGTTCTGGCCATATGCATTGGGATCCCAACACTCAGCCATAGGTGTTAGAGTTGTTCATCATTGGGGACAGACTACACCTGGAGGTTTGTCCAGCTCCTCTCTGCTCCTGTGGTTTCCACTTCTGTCATAGGGCCTTATCTCCTTCTCTGTGTCTTTCCTCCTCAATGTAAAAGGAGGACATTTTGCTCACATTGGTGGCATCTCTGTATAAGAGGCTTAGTTCTTTAGCCCCCAGAACATAGTAGGGGCAGCTCTTTGCCAGGTCACTCTGTGACTTCAGTCTCATAGTCTTGTCTTGTGCTTCCAATCTTGCTCACCTACTCAGTTGATACTTATCAACTGGTTCTTACTCAGTTGGTGATTATGCCCAGAGCATCTTTGTTTGTTCTCTTCTCCTGTGTCTGTCAATGGATTGTTGGTTTTCTCCTTCCTAGTAAGATCTGATAAAAGTGAGAGTGAACCAGAGAGGGAAACCTGCCTCACTCATACACACACAGCTGCCTGTGCCCTGTCCAAGGTGCTGCCCTACTCCTGGACACCTAAGGAGCAAAGGGCAGCCCTCTTACAGACCAAAATACTGGTGGGGATGCCTTCCCCTACCCCATCAGCAGCCTAGGCTGCAGCAAGGACACCATATGACCCTCTTTTGAACACAGGCCTGTTGGTAGGGAATTCAGTCTCTGTTTCTAGTCCAATTACTATTTTAATAAAAGTAAAAGAAAATATTATCCAGTACTTGAGAATTTTAAAAAAAGCTAATAGATATTTACATCAAGGAAGTTTTATTATTGAGATATACAACTTCTACCTATTTCTAGTACTACTGTTGAATTTTATGTATGAAACCACAGCTTAATAATTGAATAAATAAAAGAAGTTACAGTAAAATTAATACATGCATTGACACAGTAAATACAATTACTTAATGAAGATGCAGAATTAAAAATGAGTATTGTGGTTAATTAAGTAACTTATAACTCTAAAACTGGAGGTGGCCATAGCTACAGGACTCACTACTAGGTCAGATCTCTCTCACAGACCCTCACCTATAGTCACAAATCAGTGAGTTTTCTTTGCTATTATAATGATGGTGATAAATATTCATAAACTCATTATTGTTGATTATTGTCTCCATTATTAACTATCATTTGTATGTTATCTAATAAACATGGTGTCTGTGTTTGAGTAAACTGATGTGTATAAGAAACACTGACTTTAGAATTGTAAGATGTGTTTTTGACATTAGGATTATCTTGAGAAAGTCAGCATCTTGTAATGCTAATTTGTTATTATGCAACATGAGGAAACAATAAATGACCTATAATACTGTTTATCTCAAACATTTGTAAATGTGTCAATGATCCTGGAATCATTGTACTAATATTTAAACTTAGTGCATTAACTTAATGTATAAAAATACACTGAAACCTAAGCATTTAGAGCCTCATTCACAGTATTCGCTCAGCTAACTTCCCTCTCCCTTTCTCCCTCCCTTCCTCCCTGTCTCCTTCCTTCTTGTCTCCCTGCATCATTGCTTCCCTCCCTCTCTTCTCCCTTCTTTCCTTTCTTCTTAGGAATGTGTACTATTGTGATCACTAATTTATGCTTTTATGTGAACTGACACCCAATAAGCATATAAGATAGTATTAGACAAGACCTTTTAATCTCTAATTTTAATTAAACATTTAAATTTCTTTAGACTCTAAATTCTTGTTGCTTATAATGGGGTAATAAGTTAGTAGTGCTCTGTTTATTCCTTAAGCAAAACTGAAAGTATGAAAAAGAGATTGCAGATAATTTTCTTCTCACATCAAACTCATTGTAAAGCTATGTAAAGCTGAAAAACTGAAAAAAAAATAGAACTCATAGTACTTTCAGCAGGGAAAGTGGAAGTCATGTGCCATGTACATACTTTTAAAGAATAGCAAACTGGAAAACTACTAGGAGAAATGGAAAAAGATAGCATATAGCACCTTGAGTGCTCAAGTGAATATAACACTACACAGAGTAAATATTCAGAATCCAACTACAAGACATGGAATATCTTTTCATCATATCATATATAGAGTTCAATATTGCAATGATAATGCTCAAAAATGGAAGAAAACAGAAATCAGTTGATCATAGCTATATAACAATACCAGAAAGGCAAATGACTACCCTCAGAAATACAGAACAACATATAGAAATTAAAATTTTAAATAAGACACTAATAGACACGAAGAATGTAAAATGATGGATTAGAGGTGATAGGTGATAATTCTGGAGAAAGCTAAGGCTATAGAATAAGCAATCAAATTAATGACCTCAAAATAGTCATATACAAAGAATTGTGGTAGAAGAAAGAAAAAGGTGAATAACAACAAAAGGAACACTTTGTTTTTCAATTCCATGAGTATCAGAAGTTATACTCTCAATACTCTTATTTCTGGCATGCTCTGATAAGTTACTGAATGTTTGCCTAATGACTGCGGAGGGAAAAACGGAGTATCCTTGAGCAATCTTTGTAAAATGCCTCTTTCAGGTCATAGTTTGGCCAAGCTTGAGCAGTCTTAGACTAAACTTGGCTTCAGCTGGTCTCCTGGTAAAAATATGCTTGTAACCATGTGACGGTCTATCAAAACTTCTTTTGTTATTACTTGCTACTTGTTTTCTGTAAAAGTCTGGTTCTAAATAAACTCCGGTGCCACACTCCAGAGAGAGGTCAGAGTACTCTTGATTCAACTATAATCCTTACAACCCCCACCCCCCACCCCCCACCCCCGGACCTTTTGATCATGTCATGGCTGGCTGATGACACATGAGAAAAGGCAATATAAACATATTTACTTTTACACTTCTCCAAAGAGGAAATCCAAATGGCAAATAGACAAATGAAAAAATGCTCACTAATAGTCAGGAAAATGCAAATTAAGTCACAATGTATACCACCTTACACCAGTAAGAATGACCCATATCTGTACAAAGGCAACAGCAGGTGCTGACGTGGATATGGAGAGAAGGGAACACTTTGACACTGCTGGAGGAAATACAATCTGGCCCACTTACTAAGGAAAGCTGCGTAGAAAGCCTCAAACTACTGAAAATGGAACTACCATTTGATACAGCAACTCTACTTCTGGGAATCTACCCAAAGGACACCAAGACACTAATTCAAAAGGACACCTGTACTCGGGTACATATTGAAGCACTATTTACAATGGCCAGGCTATGGAAACAACCCAGATGCCCCCCAAAAGACAAGTGGATCAGAAAGTTGTGGCATATTTTCAAAATTAAATATTATTCCACAGTCAGAAAAGACAAATTTGATGCATTTGTGATAGGATGGACAGACTAGAAGAAATGCACCAGTGAAAATAAGCCAGAAAGATAAAGAGTAGCACTGGATTATTTCACCTATTTGTGGAATATAGGGAAAGCAAACAAATGACAGTACAAGGAAAACTTAAAACTAACAGCCTCAGAGCAAAACTGAAGCATAGAGTAAGGGAAGGGAAGCTGGGTAAAATAGGAAGAGGCATGGATATAAGAGATTAAGATGATGATTCATAGGTGACAAGACGATGGGAGCACCGTGAGGTATACAATAATGTAAAAATATGTGCAATCAATTTAAAAAAATTGTGCAATCAATTAAAAAATAAAAACATGTGCAATCAATTAAAAAATAATACCCAGTTTTCTTATGTTGCTATATAAGAAGAGATAAATAAGGAAATGCAGAAATCATTTAAGAACTTAATAGAGGAAAACAGGCAAACTCCCCAAATCTGTAGAAGTAACTAGCAAATAGGTCCGAAAGACATGAATGTACAGCCTTACTTACATCAGATAAAATAGATTCTCAGCTGAAAAACAAGGGTTGAGACAATATCATGATTAATAGAGTAATATCAGGAAGCATGGCATTTGTCACAATCAAAAAGGAAGGATCATCAACATATATAATGCAATTATCAAATCTGAAAACAGACACTGGCAGTTGCACAATATAATGTGGGAACATCAACATCCCTTCAACAATGGAGAGGTCACCAGACAGAAAATAAGCTAGGAGTCTATGGTCTGAAACAAAAAATTATCCAACAGTTCCACTTTTAGGTATATACTCGAGAGAGCTGACAACCATTGTCCACAGATGAGCTTGTACACAAATATTTAGAGAAATATTATTTGTATGAATGAATATATGATAAATGTTACTATCCACCAGTAGCTGCATAAAAAAGCAATACTAATCTATGCATACAGTGAAAAAAATACAGTACTGGTTCCTGGTGCTAAGTAGATAAAACTTGAAAACAGTATGCTAAGTAGAAATGAGATGCAAAAGACTCTATTGCATTGTTTCATTGATATGAAAAGATCTAGTATCGACAAGTGGATAGTGACTGGAAATAGATGAGTGATTATCAGGATCAAGTAGGACAGACAAGGGATGTTGATAATTATAATGGTGATGAAAATCAACTGAAACTAGGGGTGCTGGTTGTACGATTTTGTCAATGTACTAAAAATTTGGTGCATTGCACACTCAATAAATTAATTTTATGGTATGTGAAATAAATCTCAACAAAAAGGAAAAAAGATTAATTTACTGTAATCAGTTACTTGATTTACACTGACATTTTTGAGGAATATAGATCGTAAAAGATTACATTTTTATGATTAAATCAGTGGTGTATGTCATTTGAAGCGATTGTGTTTATAACTAGAAAAGTGATCACAGCAACTATTTTGTTAAGCTTATTCTCCAGAAATTTTAATTATCTTTTTGTTAATAGGTAGATCATATAACCACATGAATTAAAACAAACAATTTTGTATATGAGATGAGATTCAGTGAGTGAAAAGTCATTAAAATTTTAGATTAAAAAGGGTTTACATTCAATGTTGACTACAGCCAAAAATTTTTTTTGAAGACAATTTAATTTCCCTAATTTCTTTCCCCTTTATTTAAAATTGATGCATACAACTGAATTAATTGTAGACCTTGTTTATGCATATTATCATCATTCATCTAACAGTACTACTTTTTAATGTTTTTTTATGAATTTCAATAATAAACTTCATAATATATTAAATAGCATGTATATATAATTTTATCTCAAAAGTGAAACAACATTCTCTAGTAGATATATCTAATTTATAAAATTCCATACTTAATCCCAAGTCTTCCATTGAAAGTAAATTTTTGAATTACAATGTCCTCCTTTTTACATAATTAATATCTAAATATACAATTAATTTTTATTTGCCTGTAATCTATAAAATGCTATTAACTATTTTCCACTACGAGGTCTTTCATCAAAAAATATATTGTTTATCAGTTTATCATTGTTTTATGTGCCTGCTTTTAACTAATGTACGGTTAAGTTACTTAATCTGTTTTTCTATGCATTTTCAGTCAATGAAAATTTCAGTTTTCTGGTAATGAAGAGATCACTGCTATTCATATTCACATATATTTTCGTAATACAAGAAATGTTTTTTTTATGAGTTTCAACTCTATATTCTCAAATTGTTTTGCAACTGATTGAAAATTCTCACTAGCAATGTTTTTTAGCACTACACTTTAGTATAGATCCTCAAACCCTTGATATGGTCCAGTTCCTTTAAGTTGTGCCACTGAAATACCTTTAAACTGCTGTCTCATTTATGTTTTAATTTACTTTCCTTTGATTAATAAGAAGGTTAATATTCCTTAGTAAGTATATAAGTTATTAATGATTTGTGACTTTTGACTTTTTTTTCCTTTTATTCACTCGTCATAGAATTAATGTTTAAGCCAGGCCTGGTGTTTGCACTCCTGTAATCCCAGCTACCTGGGAGGCTGAAGACAGGGATCACTTGAGTCTGGATTTGAGAAAACCTTGAGCGAGACCTGGTTTCAAATAAACAAAAACAATAACAAAAATAAATTAATGTTTAAAAGTTTTTAAATTTACACATTCGTCATCCCCAATAAAATTTTTTAAATATATTTCCATTTTTGAGCCGGGCACGGTGGCTCATTCCTGTAAGCTTCAGTCTATGAAGCGGCTGGGGCTAGAGATCGCGGTTTGAGTCCCGCTCGGGACAACATAAGCAAGACTCCCCCAAAAAATAGCTGGGCGTGGTGGTGCAGGCCTGTAATCCCAGCTACCTGGGAAGCTGAGGCTGGGGATTGCTTGAGTCTGTGGTATCCCAGGCAACATGAGCCTGCGGTTCCTTGGGCAAAAATAGCGAGATCTTGTTTCAAAAACAAACAAACAAAAAACTAAAATATATTTCCACTTATATTTTGTTAAGAAATCTTCATACCATTTTCTAAAGAGGCTGCACCAAATTACATTCCCATTAACAGTGTTTAAGTGTTTATTATTCTCCACATCCTAGTCAACACTTGTTTCCATTCTTTGTGATACAGGCCATTCTTGACATTCTTTATAGGAGTGAGGTGATACCTCATTGTGATTTTTGATTTGCATGTCTCTTAAAATAAGTACTATTGAATATTTTTTTCATGTGTCTATAGGTTATCTGAAGACTTCTTCAGAGAAGTTGCACATACGTTGCTGCACTTCATTATCATTTTTTTTTCTCATTCAGGTGGGTGGTTTTTTTTTTTTTTGTTTTGTTTTGTTTTGAATATTGTCTCTTTAGCTGTAGCTTTGTAGTTTGATGTAGTCCCAATTGTTTGTTTTCCCTCCATTTTTTAGCATCTATACATATGTCCTGAAAGAGTTTTCTGAGGTATAAGTCTTGGAATGTCTTGCCCATATTTTCTGTTAAGTATTTTATAGTTTCAGGCCATACAAAATATTTTTTCTACTTTGAGTTGTTTTTTTTTTTTCTTTTTGTAATGGTATGAGGGAGTAGTCTAGAATTATTATTATTATTATTATTATTATTTTGCATATAGTGGTCCAGTTTTCTCAGCACCATTTATTTTTTATTTATTTTGTTTATTTTATTTATTTTTGTATTTTGTACATGATTGCATAATTGCATAATCCCCATGGGCTTACCCCACCCCACCATGCCCCCTCTGGTCTTTTTGCCTCCTTTCTTTTTGTTGTTTGTTTGTCCATATTTAGCCCTTTAGTCTTTTTTTTTTTTTTTTTTTTTTTTTTTTTTTTTTTTTTTTTTTTTTTTTTTTTTTTTTTTTTTTTTTTTTTTTTTTTTTTTTTTTTTTTTTTTTTTTTAAATCTTCATTAGCCAGTCTCAGCACCTATGGCTTCTATCCATGCTTCTTGTTTCTTGGTGGCTGTTCTTTCTGTTGTTTTCTGCCTCATTTTGCTGCTCCATCCCATTATGTTTCAGGTCTTTGGCTTTGGGGACCTGACTCCAGCCTTATGATTTGGTGGAGCTGCTCTTCGATGGGAACAGCCATCGGCTGATGGTCCCAGCACCATTTATTGAAGAGACTACCCTTATTCTAATGCATATTCTTTGCTCTTTTGTCAGAGATTAGCTGACCATATTATGTAGGGCTTTATTTCTGGGCTTTTGTTTTTGTTCCACTGTTCTATGTGTCTTTTTTTGATCCAGTACCAGGGCATCTGAGTCATTATGGCTATGAGTGTAATTTAAAGCTTAGGGGTGTAATACTTCCATTCTCTTTCCTCTAAGCCAGGAGAGCTTTGGCTATTTGAAGTTTTTATTGTTCCAAATGAATTGTAGTAATTGTTTTCAATTTTTTTGAAGAATGACATTGATGTTTTTATTGGAATTGTGTTGAATCTGCAGATTGCTTTTGGTAGAATGGTTATTTTGACAATGTAAATTCTTCCAATTCATGAGCAAGGTATTAATTTCCATTTCTTTCTATCTTCTATTTCTTTTAGCAAGGTTTTATAATTTTCCTTGTAAAAGGCTTTCACATTCTTTAAGTTTATCCCCTGGTATTTAATTTCCATCAGTTTAATGGTTTAATTGTGAATGGAGTCTTTATCTCTTCTTCAGACCATTTTTTTTGCATGTAAGAAGACTACTGACTTTCTTGTGTTGATTTTGTAGCCTGCTACCTTACTGAACTGTATTATTATTCTAATTTGGCTTCTTTAGAATTCTTGGGATATTATGTATATCTTATATTATCTGCCAGCAGTGATGGTTTTGCTTCTTTTTTTCCTTATTTTTATTCCTTGATGTTCTTTTCATACTTAGTTATTCTAAGTAGGACATCTAGAACTATACTAAAAAGCAATGGTGAGAGTGGATAGCCTTGTCTTTTTCCCCATCTCAGAGGGAAAGCTTTCAATTTTTCCGCATTAAGTGTGATGTTGGGTGTGGGTTTGTCATATATTGCTTTTATTATGTTAAGTTTTGTTCCTTCTATCCCCAGAATTCCAAGGATCTTTATAATAAATAGATGTTGAACTTTGTCAAATGCTTTTTCAGTATCTATTCATATATTTATGCAGTTTATATTTTTCTTTTTGTTAATGTGTTGTATTATATTGATTGATTTGCCAGTGTTAAACCTTTGTTGTTTCCCGGGGATAAATTCCACTTGGTCATGGTGTATTATCTATTCAATACACTGCTGGATTCTATTTGCTAGGGTTTTGTTAAGAATATTTGCATCAGTGTTGTTAGGCAAATCCACTTTTCTTTTTGTTATCTTCGTTTGGTTTTGTATTAGTGTGATGTTGGTATCAAAGAATGTATTTGATAGTATTCCTTCTTTCTCAATATTTTGAAGGAGTTTTTGTCGGAGAGGCACCAGTTTATATCTGAATGTCTGGCAGAACACAGTTTTAAATCCATCTGGCTCATGACTTTTATTTTGGGGAGGGTTTTTAATAGTTTTAATTTTGCTGCTTGAGTTTGGTTTATTAGAGTTTTCTTTGTCTTCTTTATTCAGTTTTAGATGGATGTATACTTTATTCAGCTTTAGATGGATGTATACTTGAATTTATTTGCAATAGATGCATGTAATAATCTCTAATTATCCTCTGAATTTCTGTTTTGTCTGTTGTAATTTCTCCGCTTTCATTTATGATTCTATTTGTGTTATCTCTTCTTTGTAAATCTGGTTAGAGATTTATCTGTTTTGTTTAACTTCAAAGAACCATCTTTTTGTTTCATTGAAATCAAGGATTTCTTTCTCTTTCTCTACTCTTTCTTTCTTTCTTTCTTTCTTTCTTTCTTTCTTTCTTTCTTTCTTTCTTTCTTTCTTTCTTTCTTTCTTTCTTTCTTTCTTTCTTTCTTTCTTTCTTTCTTTCTTTCATCTCTATTTACTCCTACTTGAATGTTTTATTATCTCCTTCCTTCTACTTGCTCTTGGGATTTTTTGTTGTTCTTTCTCTAGATTTCTCAGATGTGAGATTAGGTGGTTTCTTTGTCCACTTTCCTATTTTGTGATGCGTATTGCTATTGCTATATATTTACCTCTTATTACTGCTTTTGCAGCATCCCATATGTTCTGGAAAGACACATCTTCCTAGCCATTTGCCTCTTTTTTTTTTTTTCATTTCTTCTTTGATTTTCCTTGTTAATCCAGTGGTTTTACATTAATGAGGAGTTCAGTCTCCATGATATGTGAGGTTTACTTTTCTTCTTTTCATAATTGATTCTAGTTTGATGTTTTTTTATGGTATGATTTCAACTCTTATGAATTTTTGATCTTGGTCCTGTGACCAGTGCATCATCAATCTTGGAGAATGATCCATGTGCCTTTGAAAAATATGTGCATTCTTTCCTTATTGGATTCAGTGTCCTGTAGGTGTCTCTTAGGTCTAGAGTGTCCTTATTTTTTGCCTCGTTGATCTGTCCTTTGGTGAGAGTGGGATATTTAAGTCTCCTACTACATATGCATTTTCTTTAATCTCTTTTTTTTTCCAGAGATGCTTGTAATTGTCTCACGCATTTTGATGTTCTTTCATTTAGTACATATGTATTGATAAGTACATTTTCTTGGTGTATTGTCACTTAGATCATTGTATAGAGGCCATCTTTGTCTCTTAATTACCTATTTATTTCTGAAGTCTATTTTACTTGATATGAGTATGGCTTCACTTGCTTTCTTTTGGGGTCCATTTGCTTTAGAAATGTTTTCCAGCCTCTTGCTTTCAATATGTGTTTATCTTTAGCAGTTAGGTGTGTTTCCTGGAGAGAGCAGAAAGTGGAATTCTGTTTCTTAATCCATTCTGCTACTGTTTCTTTTTCTTGGTAAGTTTAGCACATTAACATTTAGGAAGGTTATTGATAAATGGCAGTCTGTATTAGTCAATTTATTCTTCCGTGTGTGTGTGTGTGTGTGTGTGTGTGTGTGTGGGTGGGTGGGTGTGTTCAATTCATTTCCTTGTTCCTTTCTCCATATTCATTCTTCCATTGGTTTATACTTTACAGCTCCATGTAGTGTTTCTTAAAGGGATTCTGGTTATGGCAATTTTTGGAGATTTTGTTTGTCTGAGAAGGATAGTATTTTCCACGTGTAGATGAAGGACAGCTTTGCAGGAAAATGTATCCTTGTGTGGCATTTATCTTGGATTTTTTTTTTTTTTTTTTTTGTATACTGCACTTCATTTTCTTTTTGCCCTGAGTATCTCTTCTGAGAAGTGTTAGGTAAGCCTAAAAAGTTTTCCTTTATAAGTTATTTGGTTTATCTCTCATGCAAGCTTCATTACTTAGTCCTTGTATTGAATTTTAAGTAATTTAACTATTTTATGTCTTGCTGTAGTTTTCCTTTCATTAAAGTATTTTGATATTCTAGCTTCTTGTATGCCTGTTTTCATTCCCTTTTTAGATTTTGGAAATTCTCTTCAATTATTTCTTAAATGTTTTCTCAATTCCTTTGTCTTTCTCTTCTGGAATGCCTATTGCTCTACTAAGTTGTCAGATAATGCTCTGAGTGTATCTTCATTTGTTTTTCTTTTGCTGCTCTCTCTTATTTGCTTGTTTGTTTGTTATTTATTTATTTTCCTGTTTAGATTTGAATCTTCAAGAATGCTAATTTTTTCTTCCATTTCTTCTGTACTTTTTCTTTGACTTTTCCACGAGCTTGTTAGTTTCTCCATTGTCCTGTTAGCTTCCATTAATTTGTAAAGGATTCATTCTAATTTATTGATTGTTTTTCATCTCATTCTTTTCCTTTTCTGTCTTCTCTTTTAAATTTCCAGTGTATTGGTTATAACAGTTCTGAATTCTTTTCCTGTCAGTTTGAAATATTTTTCTATGCCTGTGTTGTTGGTTTCACTAGGCTGGCTTATTTTCTGAGATGTATTGGTCTTAGGATGGTTACTTTGATCATTTGTAATTTTCCTTCTTCCCATACTTTACTTTTGGATTTGCTCTGTCTTTGGTCTGCTGGTGTCACTGATGTCAGTGGGTAATGTTGGTTTGTAGAAGAATCTGCAGAGTATGTGGGTTGCGGTGGTTGGTGACTGAAATAGAAATGAAGACCCCTGTATCTTTTCCCTCATGTTTTATTGTCTGGGTCTCTGACAATATCTAAAGATTCCAACTCTAGGATGGGATGTTGGTGTTTCTGGAATGGAACTCCATCTCAGGGTGGAAGGTGTTGCTTGTAGGCTTGGTGGCTGGTCTTCCTATTATTATATTCTTGGCTTATATCTCCACTTTTAATTTTTCAGATTCTCGCAATGGCAGGGTGTGTGGGTCATTTGTAGGTCCCTCTGTATCAGTGCGGGCAACAGCCCTGGCACTGGGCTCTGGGTAGCTCTATCCACACATTTACCAGGTTCACACAGTGGAAGGGCACATGGTCAGTGGGTGGGTACTCTGGTATCACAGCACTGGCAGCAGCTCTGACCCAAGAATTCTTTCCTATTATAGAGGTTACAAATATATATTATCTTATCAAATATGTCTACCTCTTGTTACTTGTCTTTGGATGAATTTTAGTTTAAATTCTATGTTTTATTTTAATGGATACTTTTGTCCTTATTAAAAATCTCTTTGCCAAAGTGAAAGATAGATACTGTGTTTTCTTATAAAAGTTTCACAATACAGTTAGAGTTTATCTTTATGTTGAGATGTGTTGGGGAATTTTTTTTCTCTCTCAATCCTATCTATTGAATAATGCCTCAGTTCTCCATGAACCTTGTATTATTTCTCAAGGTTTCAGGTAAATGTTAGTCCACATTTAGTTGCATAGATGATTTCTGTGAACATTTTGTTGTAACCTTTCACCAATATGACTATATCTTATACTATTTTACAAAAACTTATAAGTTAAATATTTTTCATTACTGTTGTTGATGACTCTTTTTCAGCATTTTTGCTTATATTTACAGTTTAGGCTAGCCTTTTTTTTTTAGTTGAAGACAATTGCTTTCATTTTGTCTCATTCAATTTAAAATAAGTACTGTCCATTTATTTCTCTTAAAAATTGTCTCGATGTTGTGTTTTTCTTGTATTTTCTTCATGTTTTAAATCTTGCATTTTCTCTTTATATTTCCTTCTGAAAGTTTCTTAGTATGACAGCTGATCTTCAGCTGTCTTTCATCTACTATTTATCTTGTATTTAGTATGTTTGTACAACTATCATTTCCACCTATTTTGAAGGGTTTCTCATACTTTTTGATTTCTTGGTAAAATGCATAACTTTAAAAATATTCAAATTTCTAATTTAAATGATTATCCGTGTCCAGTCTTTTTCCAAAGTTAAACAAGTCTCCTTAATTATCTAGTTTTATTTATTCTGTGAGTTATTTTCTTGTGTCTGACAACTATTTTGATTTGATACATACTTTGGGGAATTAAAGGCTAGCACCTGGTCCAAATAAATTCAAAGAAGGTGGTCAAGGATGAGACGAAGGATGGTGACCTAAAAACCCCATCAAATCATAATTAACTGAATGTACTTGCTAACACTTCTACAAGGTCAGTTTCAGGGCTTCACCTTAACATTTCAAGAAGAGCAGCAGATGGAGAAAGTATTGTTTGTTTCTTCGTATATCAGCAGAAAAAAAATCATAGAAAATCAATTACTTCTCACATTGTCTTTCAGTACTTCACCCAAAGCAGTTTGTGATGTTCCCCCTAGGCACATTAACTTGGGAAGAAGTGACTGCTAACTTACTGTTCTTAGATGATTGTGGAGATCTGTGGGAAGGAAGGTGTTGTATGGGCCAACATAAACTCCAAATAAATTTTATCTGTTTTATCATTCTCATCACCATGATTGATTTAAATAGCTAATCCAGGCTTGTGTTTCATTGACATTTTTATTTTTTTGATGTTATTGCTATATTTTCTCTCTTTTTTCCCTTTCTCCAGGAGGAAGTTTGACCAAAGAAACTAAAAACGAGGCTCATTTAAGTTTTGTCAGGAATCTTAGTTATCTCCCTTTACTCTTTGCATAGATGTATATGTACAAATTTTCTTTTCTTTCAGAAAATAATGATATGAACTTATGTAAATATTTTAAGAGCATATTTTTTTATCTTCTTTATATCTCCATCAGAAAAGAAAAGAAAAACTTTAGAACAGAGCTTAAGTATCTCATCACAAACTGTTCCTTCCCAAAAGAGACATGATTTTTATGATGAATTTTTTATGACAGTGATAGAAAAGAAATTAACAATGTATGCATATATTTTCAATGAAAATCCTCTGTATACTGGAAAACACTTGTATTTTTTAATTATCATTAAATTGCAACTAGTAATAATGGCTTTTTTGCATAAAATTCAATATAGACTAAGCAAAACTATTCATACTCATATTTGTATATGTATCTCTCTGATACAATTATATTAACAGCAAAAACACAAACATAAATAAGAGAGAAAAGGAAAAAAATGATCTGTGATGACTGGTCAGTCCTTCTACTTTGCCTACACTAGGTTCAGAGAATTCTCTTGGAATTTTTTGCATCTGGTAAATTTTTTACCAAATTACATTCAGTGCAGTATTCAGACCATCACTGATTTATATATTGCTTATAGAAAAACAACTAATATGCTGAGCATGGCAAGATGGTAATAGAATGAAGGGACATTCTTCCATAATACAAAATTATTTTGTATTAAGTTCATATTATATCTTATGTCCATATTATATCTTATGTCCAAAATTATTTTGTATGTGCATATTATGGACATTCCTCCATAATACAAAAAAAAAAAAAGCTGTGAAATAAAGCCAAGAATACTTCAAAGAAAATGTGAAAACCACTGTACACAGTAGGAAAGGCATAGGAAAAAGTTTAAGTGAATTTTTTAGCATGGCAATAGGAACGCAATCCACAATTGGAAGGAATGTCTGCTGTGCAAACTCCCTACAGCTGCTGATTCAGCATATGATTCAGCTTACTAAGACCCTGTACTATGCTAGTTGAAGGATACTTTGAGAGGCAACAAAGATGGAGCGTGTTTTGCAATAGATTTGTGGAGATTTTGTGACAAAATGTGGACCTCTGACTTGAATCTGAGGCTCAACACAAGAGCTATTACCTGAATTAGGTCAGAGCATCTGAATTTCCCTGTAGAAGAGGCTGCTACTCAAAGCCCAAGCTGAGATATCCAGGACACCTGTCACCCCCAACAAAGCAATGCTTGAACAAACTATCAACAATGGATGTAGACACCCAAGGATGCAAATCTCCTGACCTGTGAGCACGTTGGAATTCAGGGCCAGCATTGCATCGAATGCTGAAAAATAGCCTAGAGAAAAAGTGTACATGAGGCAGTAAGACTAAGATGGTAACAGTGAGACACTGACTAAGATGTGTGTGTTTGGAAGAGAGAATTACTTTTGACCCCCATCCCACAAATTTGGTACCCATGACACAGAAGGAAGCTCAAATTTATGAGTCTACTGGAGGTGTTCTAATCCTCAAACCTACTATCATTTTGAAGCATCATTCTCCCTATTACTCTAACCAGAGCAAAGGTAACAGTTGGAAACCCCTCCCTACTAAAATGCATAACAAATTGAAAATGAAGAGAACAAAATATTCAGGACATTTATGACACAAGATCTAAACAAGATGGTAATATAAGGAAATTGCCACAATATAAAAAAGGCCATATATCACAAATGGCCATTCTACTATTGAAAGGTGAAAACTCTCCCCATGAAGATCTTGCAAAAGTAGTAGTATCCACAGAATATTATTACAAAAGGACCACACCAGTTTGCACTCCCACCAACAAGAGGTACAAGTGTTCTTTGTTGCCACATCCTTTTAGGCACCTGTTGCTTGGATCTTTTTAATATGTGCGAATATCACTGGTGTGAGATGATATATCATTTAGTTTTAACTTTCATGTCACGTATGAAAAGTAATATTGAACATTTTTCCTCACAGCTTGATCTTTTAAATATCCCTTTGTGTATACAGGTCTGTTGCACATTTATAATCAACTGGTCACTTTTAAATAATAATTTATTGTTAAATTGAGTAAGCTTGCATTAAATGTTAGGTTTGAACCCCTTCTCAGTTATGTAATTTTGAAAATTGCAAATTTTGAAAATGTTCTTTCAGTAGGACATCATTTGAATCTACTTTTGTTTTACTTTGCTGTATAAAAGATTTCTAATTTGAGTTAGTGTCAATTATTTATTTTGCTTACATTTCCCTTGCCATAGGAGTCAAGATTCCAAAGGCTACTTTATCATTGATGTCATAAAGTATATTGTTAAAGCTTTCTTCTGTATGTTTTATGTTTTTAGATCTTATATCTAAGCATTTCATGCATTTGAATTAATTTTTTTTCTATAGAGTAAGTGATCCAACGTCACATTTTTATGTCTGTTAAGTTTTCATAGCAACATTTGTTTAGAGACCCTCCTTTTTTCCATTTTATGATCATGATTTATTTATCATGAATTAATTACATATATGCTTATATATACACACATATATATATATATATATAGAGAGAGAGAGAGAGAGAGAGAGGGACAGAGAGATAAACAGAAAGATGGACACAGATATGTCTGACTACCCCTGGATTTTCATTCTGTCCCATCGTTCTGTTTTCATTCCATACCATATTGTTTTAATATCTTTGCTTTATAATAGAATTTATTGTAATACAACATTATGCTTCTATCTCATCTTTCTTCCCAAGATTGTTTTAGCTATTTAGAATTTTACATGGTTCCATATAAATTTTAATACTTTTGTTAGTCATATTTCTATAATGATTATTGTGAGAAATTTAATGGAGATTGAATTAAATTTTATATATCTCTTTTGCTAGAATAGTCATTTTATTATTTTGACTCTCCCCATCCATATGTATGTCATATCTTTCCATTTCTTTATATCATAATCTATAGCCATTAATAATGTCTTGTTGTTTTCATTTGAAAGTTCTTTACCTCCTTGGTTAGGTCAGTTTATAGATAAATGATTCTTTTTTATACAATCAAATGAATGTAATCACTTTCTTAATTTAGTTTACTTCATATTTATTATTTGCATATAAAATGCAACTGATTTTTGCCTGATTTATAAACTGCCACTTTGCTATATTTATTGTTTTGTTTCTAGTAGGGTTTCTTTTTGTGTATGTGTGGACATGTCAGTATTATCTATATATATTATTTTATTTGCCACAAATATAATTTCAGTTAGTATTTTCCATCCTGGGTTCCTTTCTTTTATCTCACTGTTCTAGCTACAACCATAAAAACTAAATTTCAAGTTGGGATCAATAATGGGATAATAGACATCCTTATCTTACTAAAATCTTTCAAAGAAAAGCTCTTAGATTTTCATCATTAAGTGCTGTTTTGGCTATAGAAAATACATGATATAATAGACCTTATTTATTAAGCTGAAATTGGCTCCTTCTATTCTCATTTTTAAATACTGTGTCTTATTAAATCCTTTCTTTACAGCTAGTGATATTGTAATATGACTATTATATTTTTAATGTTATATAATGCATTACATCTAAATCTGCTGTGTTTTGGGGAAAACGTCTTACATTATAATATTCATCAGAGATTTCAGTCTGAAGTTTTGTTAACTGTACTATCTTCCTCTGGTTTTGGTATTAGGGTAATATTGGCACTCTAAGATGTACTAGGGAGTACTCACCCTTCTGTGTTTTCAGAAATAATTTAAGAAAGGTAGAAAGGTAGACATAAGTGCACTTGTAAAGCTGTCTGATACAGGCCTTTTGTTATTGGGGTTAATTTTTATTACTGATTGAACTTCTATAACAGTGATCAGCTTATTGTGTATTTTTGTGGTTTACTCTGGGTGAATTATATTTTGCTAGCTATTTCTTCATTAGTCAAGGTTAGCAATCATACTGTTGTATAATTTTCCAGATACATTTTTCTATTTCCATGGCTTCTGTGACTAATTATCCTTCATTTTTAGTTCTATTTATTATTTTTTTTTTTTTGTTTTTCTCTTTGATGGCCAAGGGAATGAGTTTAAATGAAAGGACATTTTATTATCTATCTATCTATCTATCTATCTATCTATCTATCTATCTATCTATCTATCTATCTATCTATCTACCTATATGTATTTTTGATATGCATGTCTTGATTGAGCAAAAATTAAAAAAAAATAGCAAACAATATCTATAGGTTAGCATCTTATGGCAGTCTTGAAAATATAAAATATTTTAATATAGTGTGAAATTCTTCATAACATTGGAGGAGTAGATCAGAAAAAGTGTGATATATTCATATAAAATAAAATAGTACTCAACTGAAATAAAGAAAAAACATGAACTACTTTCTTTTGCAACAACATGAAACTGGAGAGGATAATTTTAAATGAAATAAATAAAGAAAAAGAAAAATACAAATTATTTCACTTATATGTGAAATATAGGGAAAGATAATCAAGGATCAATCAAAAAAATAAATAAATCCTTAACATTTGACTGCAAAACTGAGGCAATCAGTGGGGAGTGGGGCAATGTGGTAGTGGTGGAACATGGTAGAAGACTGATGAGGCATTAGCTGTGTGTAAGGTATATAAATTTGTAGAGGTTTGAACTGATAACCACCAGTGCAGATACTACAAAAAAAAAGAGAAAAAAATTGCCTCAAAATATACAATTTGGGGGAATAAAGAGGAAAAAAAATAATAAATGCAAACTGATCATTTTATTGTGAGCACAACAAAAATGTAAAATGTATGTAAATGTCTGAAATACTTAACCCAAAGTGAGACTGCTTAAAATAATTGATAGAGGCAATTGGTAAACTGAATGTTCACATCCAAGTTTACTACATGTTTACTACATATATTTTGTTTTGTGTAGTTGCAAAATGGAATTCACAGCTAAGAAAAGACAATGTGCAATTGTCAAAAAAGTTTTAGACATAGAAACTATAGGAATTGTTTGGGAAATCATCTATGTCATTTCCCTTTAGCTACTACTTGAGGAAAGTGTGTGAAGGTGTCATTTCTCTAGATCTAAATATCTAGGAGCTCTGTCACTATACTGAAAAGGCTTCTGAAAATTGCCTGACTAGATGACGTTGGGAGAAGATAGTTTTAAGCCTGGAACATTCATGATGTTTCTCAGCAGAGTCAGGGATCAGATTTTGTTTGATGTGTCAGTTTTCCCAATGATTGAATATGTTTTATTTTCTGAGTACTTAGAATCACTTTCTTTCTACTCATGATAATTCACTTTGTCATTACACTAATTTATTTGAATACCAACCACCCCCCCTTCTTTTAGTCAGAGTATAACATTTTAAATTCCATTTTAATACTCCTGCAATTTCATCTTTCAGTATCCAAGGGTGTGCCAAAAACCTTACATATATGAAAGTCAAACTCAGGTACAAGGACAAGGGAACTGGTGACTGAATTTTACAATGTTTTAGTACTGGTACTTTTACTTAAAAATTGGAACATTTGATTTATGTAGTTAAATTTAGCTTAGCTAACAAAATTATAAATATTTTGATAAAATGTTTTAAAATTAACAATTCATTTATGAATTCATTGCTAAGTTGATTTGAGTACCTAGAATTTTTTTTTATTATTGGTATTACTTATATGAAATAATATAAAACAGACCTAGATTTCAATGTCATTGTAACTTGATATATACCGGGTATAATATAGTGCAAGTCTGGGCATGGTGGCACATACCTGTAGGCGGCAGCCTGGGAAGCCACAGGTAGGGCCAGGGATTGTGGTTCCACTCCTGCCGGGGGCATGTCGTGAGACCTAGTCCCCCAAAAAAATAGCTGGGTGTGGTGGTGCGTGCCTGTAATCGCAGCTACCTCGGAAGCTGAAGCTGGGGATTGCTTGAGTCCGTGGTACCCCAGTGAACATGAGCCTGCAGTTCCACAGGCAAAAATAGTGAAAACGGTCTCAAAACAAAACAAACAAATAATAATGCAGTGTCATTTTTGAATGATAATAGAAAGATATATTGATCTTGGCCAGAATTACTATGAAGTTCAAATTAACGAAGCCGTAGTTATGTACTTGCTGTGTAATTCTTTAAAAGTTCAGATTTGGATTTCGAGGAATTTTATATTAAATAGACGCTAGAGACCAATTTCTGCTGATCCCTGTCACAAAGTAAGTCACTATATATATATATATATATATATATATATATATATATATATATATATATATATATATATATCCATGTTTAAGATACTCCTAAGGTCAGTGAGGTCACCGTGTATAAAGGACATTTCTACTGAATCAATCAATGATAAGAATCATATATCAAGCCACTAGGGAATATGTCACAGTTCTTCCCAGATGTAAATTTCTCTGTGCTTCTGTACAAACATGTCCCACACCAACTATGACTGTTATAGCTTAGCGTTCACTTTCCCTGGTATATTGACACTAGTGTAAAACATGGCAGCATGGGACAAAGAGATTTGGTGTTCTTAAGTGAAATATTATACCACCTACTGATAAGCACTGCTATAAGTCATGGAAAGCAGGTAGGATCCTCTCTTCTAATTTACTTTTTATATTTCCATTCAGACACAGTAACTTCATTACATTCCTGCAAGCAAGACCCCAGGCATTATGTGAGAGAGATTTACAGTCAAATAATACAGCCATTTCAGATTGCAGAGAAATCCCTTCAGTTGCACAGTGTCTGCACTTTTTCCTCTTAGTTTGGAGAAGAAAGTTTCATCTGATATAATGCTTCTTTTAATCAGACTTCAGATTTTTTTTATATAACTCAATGAGGGGATTTACTCTTGTATGTAAAAAGCAACCAGTATTCACTGTTATTTATAATCTGTTTCATTGAAAATAATATGTAAATATTCTCACTAATGGACATTACTATTACTTTTACCACATAGTTTTTCTCATAAAAGGTAAATGTTATTAAGCAGATGGAGTTCAGTTGAGGATATATATATATTCTGACATAGGACGGAGAGTATGATGGAAAAAGAACGTATCATGTCAAACACCTTCACCCATGTTGTTGACAAACCAAATCTTGTCAAGTATCAGACAGTTTGCTTTCTCACCAAACTGTCTCTCCTGCTTGAGCTGTATACAGCATTAAAAGTTGGCAGATCAACTCTTAAATTGACAGATATGTTGTTGCCCACTTACTATTGCTTGGAGAGTGAATAGTCCAACTGAACTATTAAGAAACTTTGACACCCAAAAACAATTTATAAAAGCTTCAATTTGGCACAATGAAAACAATTCAACTGAAAAGATTTTGAGCAAGAGCATATTGCAAAGAAAACCTATTTCCTAGAAAAGGACTTGCTATTTCACAAACAGAGCAACCATTTACAATAGCCTGGGATTTACTGATTAAGTCAATCAAATAATTCTATCCTTTTTTTTTTGGGGGGGGAGAGTTTCAGTTAAAAGTAAGGTATTGCTTTAAAAATAAATTTGTTTTCTTTTTATGTCCTACCAACATAGTTAATGCTACTAGACTTGGTAGAAATTTTATAAACTACTGTTTCCTGCTTTTATTTCCAGAAAAAAAAATATAAACTTTGCTAAAATGTCCTTATAATTAATATTTATGGTTTGAAAACATTTAATGTTGAACTGGGGTAATAGATGTATTTTACATTCATGTGATTCTCATTTCCTTGAAGAGCACACTTTTTCTGAATTCCTTTTTAGTCTACTAATGATTCTGAATATAATGCAAAGGAATGTTTGCATGATAAATTTACTGAACACTTCATTCAAATACCTCTCAAAAAACATGTCAGTGACCAATCAGCCTTCAGTTCAAACCCTGTCACTCAGTGGTTCTGTATGACATTAGCAGAAATGCTGATGACAGGTATATGGGTAGTATCTTCCCTGAAGGCCCCAAGCAGTGAAGTTTGACTATCTTTAGTATTGTTTTTTTGTATTGATGCAATGAATCAGAATTCTGTCAGTATGAGATGTTGATGGCAACATGATCTGATATTCCCAGGGGGAAGGGACATCTCTAGATGGTAGAGCCAGACTAAACAGAAATGTTAACATAGAAAATAAAACAGAAATGAATATTTTAACTCTATTGAAGCCCAGACAATGTTTTCCTTCTAACACAGTAATAATAATTAATATGTCAGTGTTACTTTTGGGTTATTATGCATACTCATTTGTAAAACTATGTTTTTGAAATGTATTCATTGGTATAGTGATGTCTTGCAAAATATATTTAAACTTGTGTATGTTTTGTTAACATTAAGGAGAAAACGTAAATAAGTAGTAACAATCAATTTTTACAAATAGCAAAAACTCTAGACTGCATTTAAAAGGCAACATGAATTTCTTTACTGCACAGTAGAAATGAGTAGATGATGTCTACGTTCTCCCTTTTTGTCTGTTATTTTTCTCAGTGCGCTGATGTAAAGGTGAGCTGCTCTTCTTTCCCTTGAATGGAAAACAATTTACTTCTTTATTCTATAGCTTAGAGTATAAGCAAATGCTTCAGAGAATACAACCCTGATGATTTTCTGCATTTTAACTGACTACTGTGTTTAGACTTTCAATTCTCTTTCCTTTTTCCCTGCCAGTTTTGAAGGGAATGTTCATATGCTTCACAATATGCTGAGCTCAAGATGATCAGCCAAGTCTTGGCTTCTTTGAGAGCTTAAACCCTTTAAACTCAATGCTCTTTCCAGCTGGCAGGTCAGTGTCTCTGAGCAGACACTGCAGGTTTCTGCTTAGTTAAGTTTCCACAAATGCGACTCTGCTTATTCTTAGTGAGAAAGGGGACGAGGATCTGCCCCGTGAACAATTCTATCCATCTTCTTTTTCTTAGCTCGCTGTGTCTAATCTGTTTAAAATTGCAGGCTCTTTCTTTTTCTTTTCTTTTTTTTAATGCATAAGTTTTGACCGACAGATATTATTAAAAACAAACAAATAGACCATAGGCTGCTAATGTTTTCCATTTCTGAAGGCATGCATTTACTTATGATAAAATGTTTCGCTCATTTTACCATTTTACATTAATACAGATGTTTGACAAAATAATACTCCATAGATTTCTCTTCAGATAGAGATTAAGGCTAACAAAAGCAATATAGACTTGCTTTAATCTCATTTTATTCTACACTTAAGAACAGTAATTCAGACATTTCTTCCCGGTGCTTCAACTCTTGTTCAAACACTGACAGCTATTCTTAGGGTTACAAAGATGACTCAAACCAGCTAAGCAAAGTTTGAACATCTGTTTATTCTGGGAGTTTCTTCAGGTTATTACTAAAACCTTAGCATAAAAATAAATGGGACTCAGAGTAACACTCTCACAAATTTAACTTGTAGATAAAAAAATAATCAGCATCGGTTAAAATGAGCTTAAGTAAATACACTGGAATGAGGATGTGATTATTATATCGCTTCATGTTCTTGAGTTTTCAGTATGTATCTGCACATGACAATGCCTGTTTGCATAAATTTTGATTTTATTAGTTACTTTACTTTTCCATGAGATAGTTCTGTAAATAGTTGAACTAAAATAACTATGTAACAATGTCCTTTATTACATGATTCTTAAAATTATTTCTGGGCAAAATAATCATTGTTGATTTGGGCTACATGTGTAAAAACAGATCCACATCAGAGCTTTATTTTAGATGAATATTTAAAATTTTAAGTAGTTATTTCAGTTTTATTTATTTCAATTTTTAATGGATGTATCTGTTTTATACTTGTCTTCCTGTGCTTTAAGAGAAAACCATTTTTTTTACCATGATTTCATATATGTATTTTGTCCATCTAATACAGTTTTCTCTACATATTCCATCTTCTTGATTAATTAGGGGTTTCTAACCCAAGAGTTTTAAAATATCTTTGGACAAGAAAATGATCCACATCTGTGAGCAATGAAATTACACTATAATTCAAGTTTGATTTAGTGGCATGGAAAAAATGTTAGAGGGTGGGATAAAATACATTGGAAACATCACTGAGATAGAAAAGTAGGTTCATGAAGAGAAATACTAGAGTTGCAGTGCTTTAAAAACTCCTGTTTAAAGCCACATTTAATTATGACTAGGATGATATCATTTAATGTTTTTGTCCTTTACATTATCAGGAAATTACCCTATTTTTGACTATTAAGTTTAAAGTTGCTATTTGCCATCCACTGCTTCACGTTGCTTCTGAAGTAACGTGGAGTCATAATGTAGAAAAGATTTCACTTTTGACATACTATATAGACAAATCCATACCAGAATATAAGAAATACAAAAATGAGGTACTATAAAAATTAGCCTCCAAGTTTTTATTTAAAAAAAGTGACTTACAGTAAAATTTTCTGGGAAAATATAATGAATATAATGAATACAACCTAGTTATCATTAGGCACCTAGAATAAAAACAAGCTCACTCTCAAAGGGTATGATTCATGATACATTGTTATTTGGATTATTTTTCTACAAGGCAGGGTTAAGAAATACTAACAAGGAATGGTGAATCAACATCCTATGGTGTTGGCAGAAAGCTTCACATTCCTCCATGTGAGAAGAGAGAAAACAAAACAAACAAAAAAAAAAAAACTTGACCTCGGAATTTTAACACCTACAGCTATGGACTGATGAATTCTTAAAGAACAGTTCTCCTCCTGGTCAGTACATAACCACACCATGAGAGCTCTATTCTAAATTAAATCCTTAACTTTCTCATTAGCCACCAATTCAATTTTGGTAATTCCTATTGTTCAAGCAAAGTAGAAACCAGAAAGCAAGAATTAAATTGTTGCAATTCAAAAAGATCAGTTTTCAGGGTCATATATAGCAAGGTGGAAGATTACAGAGAGAAACAGAACAGTGAGTAGAGAATTCCTAATACAACTAACAAACTAAAATGTACCACATAGTCACTGACTGAATATTACATTTCCAGGTAAATGGGCAATATGTCCAGTGATATAGTATCATTTCTTAAGAAACCACCCTCCACCCCACAGAGACTGGAAAGTAGACTATTCTCACTTCACTAAACACAAACAAATATATAGTTTTCCTTTTGATTGGACTAATGATTAATGATTGGGTTTCTGCCATTTTTTTTTTTTCAGAAAAGAGTTGGTGGACTTTTTGTTAGAAAACACAAGCAGTTTGCACTCTATAATGACTATCTGTAGCAACCAAATGAGGAACATAATGTAGGAGAATTACATTCTGTTTGCTCTGAGCCTATGGAAATATCTAAACAAATAGTACTGATTATAAAAAAATAGTTGTCTAGATTGTAAGTATAAAATCTTTATTCTGTAAATACTTAAAAAAATAAAGTAAGTTGATACAGCATAAAAACAAACGGTAGAAAATATTCTGTTGGTGATAGTCTAATCAGGTGAACCTCAATAGTCATAATATCAAAAATCTAAATTTCATTTTAAAACTAACACTTTACACATAAAGAAAACTGCACATGGGTATGTATATATACACATAGGTGCTTTGAAGAGGAAAATGCATACAATGCTGTTTGTGAGATCTAAATTTGATTTCAAATAGAATAAAAGATTCAGAGTGACTATTGCAGACAAAATTGTGTAGTGATTGAAGCCAATCTGACAAAAAATTACAGAGCAGAAAGCTGTACTCTTTAGCATAGATAGGAAATGGAAAAAGAATTAAAGATGAAAATGAAATTAGATTTTACTCTACATATTAAATCTAGGGAGAGGGATAGTTATTACTCAAAGAATAGCTGATGCTGCTTGCTGGTGATTAAAATGAGTAAGCCTCTTTGTGTTATCTCTTCACATAAATTGTTAGAGCCTCTCTCACATTTATCAGGGGTATTCTAATCTAGTACCTAAACCTCTGATGATATATAATAAATTTTCTCAACCGAAAAATAAGAAACCTAGTCTCATAACTTTAGATATACTTGTTTTAGCAGTTTGCTCTTAAACACTTTAGTTCAGATAGAAAGTTGTCCTTGGCTTTTTGGTGTGTGTGCGTGTGTGTGTGTGTGTGTGTGTGTGTGTGTATGTGTGTGTAAAACACCAAGAGTCATGTGTTCACCAAAAGCAATGTGATTATTAATCTATTATGTTGTAATGTGATCCTGTAAGTCATTAATGTACTAACAATGGACCCACAATCTAGAAATTATTTCTAAGCACTGCTATCCTTAAGCTTTTTTAGTTGCATACTTTGTTACAGAATAGCAGATTACCAGAAAAAGATGGCAGCTTCCCATCTAAATACAGTCCATGAAATCCAGTTCATGTTTGTGTCCCAATGATCGACTAGAAACTGTTTCTGCTTCATTTTGATAATCATACATGTTTTACGTGGAATAATTCATATTTTACCAGATAGTCTATAATTTGTTTAGCCTCTGGACTTTAGCTAATTATCTAAGCAATCTAAATTAATAAATAAGAAGAATTAAAGTTCAGATGTATAATTTTAAAGATTTATCAACTATTCTATACATATCAATAAGCCTTTTTAAATAACAGGAGTACAGTGATCTCAGTAGTTAGTTCCATTCCCATTTTTATCTAGTGCCACATATATCTGGTCAAATTAAAATATATTGAATCAATATATTAAATCTACTCTCCAGATTCTCTTTAATTTTTTTCTGATTATTTACTTTTCAATTGAGATGATTTAAAAAAAAATCATTGTCATTAAGAATATTACTATTTGGGGCATGGGAAAAATAAACAACAATCCATGAAGAAAAGTCAAAACAACCAAATTAAATTACACAACCGGGGGGGAGGCATGGGACAGGATGGGAACAGTCAAGGAGGGTGGATGAACCCCAGAGAGCACAGAGATGTGACATTCATATATAAATAAAGTATTAAAAAAAAGAATACTAGTAAGAAGCCACCAAAATGATAGCTATAAAGAGAATTCCAGTGATAACAGCAAACATTTAAATACCTGCTTGTTATTAGAGTTAAGTATCTTAAACAAAATACACATTAATTCCTAGCAACATCCTTTTTTCACAAGAAGTTGTACAAATGAAGAAACATTTACATTTCTATATGAACAAAGTAAAGAGAAAAATCAATTAAGCCATGTAGCTTAATTCACTAAGACAGTAAATGGCTGTCAATGTTCAGATTTGCTGGTCTGACTCAGTGTTGCTGTGGTACTTCCTGAATCAGAACGAATAACCTTTCTTCTCTTGGTTTTCCTGCCTTCCCTTCTCCTCCTCCCTCTCAGGCTCTCCCCCTTCCTTCTTTTGTTCTCCTATTCTCTCTCTCTCTCCAGGACAGACCATTGGAATCAGAATTTATTAACAACTAGACAATTGAAAATTAGAGAGAATATATATATATATATATATATATATATATATATATATATATATATATATATATTTGTCTGTCTCATACTATCTCATATAATAGCAACAAAATTACACAGGACCTTGGACTTAGACACTGATTGGTGGAGTTTTTTTTAAAGCATCCCAATCTGGAAAGGTTCATCATTAGTTCTAGCAACTAAAGAATAATTCCTGAGCTTTTGGCATTAACTTCACAGGGTATTTAATAGTAAACAGAGGAAAACAACCAGCAAGAAAACAGCCACTGAGTCTCCACCTCTTCCCAGAGTGATTCTGCCCTTTCATTCTCTTTTCTTAGGCCCAATTACAGATGCATGCAGCCATTGGATCAGGTGTGTATATAATCATGGGGAGGGGGAAATATCACAGATGCTGGTTATAGAGGCTAATGGGAGGATGGGAAAAACCTAGATAACTCATTACTCTACATGGGGAAACCATCTTAATCATATACAGGAGTCTAAAAAGTGAAAAAAAGCTAAATTACCAGACTGTAAAGTTAATTTATCTTTAGACATATAGAACCTCTACTAAAAATAATTTTAAAAAAATAAATAAAATACGCTAACCTATTTTTTCAGTATCAAAAGTTAATGAGAAATTATTCTATATTTAGAATTTGAGTACCCCTTATAAAACTAAAATTGGTATCTGTTTTTATATTTAGCAGCATGTGTTTATATCTATTCACTTTTGGAGTGATATACTTTCAGAAAAGCATATAATTACATTTTAGTCCAGTCTAGGTAATTTTACCTAATTTTCTAACATTTTTGACATCTATATTATGAAGATAGACATCTCAAATTTGTTCGAGAATGAAGTCCCTTCTATTAATTTATTTGCAGTAGATCTCTTTTAGAAGTATTAATGTTTGAAGTGACATATGAAGAAAATTTTGAAACAATCAGTTTACTGGATATCTTATATGTATGTATTAATTATTCAAAATGAGAGGCTGTTAGATACTCCAGAAGTAAAATAAAGTTTTTGAATAATTTGTATTTAGTTGACATTTCTTGTCTTAAATTTGTATATATTTGAAATTTCTTCTCTTAAATATTTTGCAATCTCACATTGTAATATTAGGGAATAATTTGAAGATACACTGCAAACAGGCTTCTTCATCGATTGTAAAACATCAGGACCACCATTCTGCTTAGGTTCTTTCTATTGGTTGTAGAAGCTACACAGACACACCATACAGGCCAGGCAGGGGCTGGGGGGGGGGTTGCAGGAGGCAGGTGAGACCCCACAATCCCTCAGGAATCTTCATATACTTCCTTCTGCTCTTTCACGCATGCACACGTGGGTGTGCTCACTCATGGCCTCTGTGCCCTTTTAACCACTCTCTCCCAGACCCAGGTGTGCACACTCACACATGCACACACTCAGTGGACCTCACAATAATGGGGAAGATGCAACATCCCAGGTGCTGGATATACAGACTAATGAAGGAAAAAGCCTGACTGATGAACTCACATACAATACAAAATGGTTCAGTTGCTTACACGCTATCCAAACCTTTTATCAACAAAGAGAAAAAAAAATGGGCTTAAACATGGAAGGAGAAAGAGCAGCAAAATGGACATCATTTTTGTTGGTCAGGAGCATAATACATCAATGTAAAGTCTCCTATAACCACTGTGTGTATTTTTTTAGACTGCGTCTTTTTGTTCAGAGAGAGAATTTAGGAAACATCAATAGCTTGAACTGATTAATGTGTATGATAAGAAAGACCTCTTAATGAAAAAACTTGGAAAGAAGTGTTTGTAACTTCATTACATTAGTAGTTAAGACAACTTATCTATCCTCAAATCTATAAATATTAGAAAATACATATTTAAAATGTAGTATATTATTTGGCAAAGCATATCTACTCTATAATCTGCGCTTTGAAAATTTACATTTAAATTTTGCTTTGTCAAATAATAAAATTTTTTCCTCTCAGAAATGTTATATAACTGTGATATTGGATAAGAAAGTTATTCCATATTCACTCTATATTGCTAATGAAAATGTAGTATAGTATATGACTAAGGAATATATCTTTTCTAAATATTTATTGGACATTCATTCAAGATTGCTTATTTATATCAAAAATCCTGAATCTGGTATTGGTTTTTCAGTTCAGTTACGTGTAATTTTGACTTCTCAGTCTGTTTCACATAGTGATACATGTGATGATGAGGAAAACAAAAAGATATTTCCAAATGGAAATTTTTGTGTGATTTAGTAGAAATAGTTGTATAGGACTATAATTTCATTTTTAATCTGTTAATATCAACATTTCTTGGACCCAGTTCTAACTGAACAGTCACTATTTCAAAAATACCTTCCTATAAGAAGGATTAACCCATGAAAGAGCTAAGTAGTTTTCTATTGTGGTTCAGAGAAATGTGTGGTAATTTTAGGCAATGTGCTTTCTTTCTATGTTCTCTGCTTCTTTGGAGGAGAACCAGTATAAGATACCAAATAGATCTATGATGAAATCTAGGTTGATATAAGGTTTTTGTATTTTTAGTGTTTGGAAAAGAAATAGCAGTGTCCATAGAAAAGGCTACAGTAAACACTGACCTTAAAACTAGTTTGTGTGCTTGAACTTTTCAAAGATAAAATCCCTGTATAATTATGCCCTATATATTCAGAAAGTCTAGTCACAGCAACAGTAGGTGTTATCAGTGTTTTGCTATATAGGGTTTTTCTTTCTCCAGTATCTTCTTAGCTTTCTCATTTGTCTAATCCGATAACTACTGAGAAGAGGTGTAAAGCATTTGATTTCATAAAGGTTTCCTAATGTATTCCAAATGTCCTAATTAAAACTTCAATGACTTACTTCATAAGTAGGACCATATGACTTTAGCCATGTTCCCCACTCCAGTCTTATGATCCAGCAGAATGTGATGGAATGCCAGATTTTTCAGAAGCATATGAGTTTTCTTATGTTTTTCTCTCCTTTATTAACAATATTGAAATTTTAACTTTCCTATTTGCAACTACTCATGTTATTTGATTATTTGATTATCCCCTATGTCCCAGTGGTAACCATAATATTTGTTTATTTTACAAGTAAGACCTTTATGATATTGTAGATGCTGAGATCTGCAGCTTGGAATATCCTCTAGTACTGCAAGACAGCTAATTATTCTAAGATGTTAGCCTTCTTTGGAAACTGTTGTCAGCTGGAGAGAATTATTTCACTCCAGATCTAGCTATTTTATCACAATATGTACAGGTAGATGTAGTAGTATATTAGCCCCACCTCATTCACCATAAAGTGGGATGAGGAGGACTTCAGATGTTATTCTCCAATGGGGATATAGCTGATGCTTTGTTAGAGAACTGCTACCTAACATTTCTCGCTAGCTTATTTATTTTTGCTTTGTTTCCTTTCTTTAGCTGCTGCTCCTACTTGCTGTTCTCTATTACAATTTGTGTCCCAATTACCCAACATATAATCCGTGGGCATGTTTTAGTTTTATTCAACTAATATTAGTCAACTGTAATTTTTTATTTGTGTTCTGCATTCTAATGATAGTAATTATTTATTTTGTATACTTTTTATAAACAATATTGGTTTACAGCAATGTACATGTGTTAGGAGTTTAGATTCATGCCTCTTCAGATGTATGTTACCACCACTATGATCATGACCAAATTCTAGTCTCAATTATTAATGAATTATTAATTATTTCAATTATGAATCTCATAACATTAATAACTCCTTATAATCTCAGTTCTATTTACTTAGATTAAGGGTTTATTTTGACTTATTTCATATATTGTCTCTTTGTTTTCTATATATTGACCCATATGGGAAATTATGCAATATCTATGTTTCCCCTTCTGAACTTTTGCACTTGCCATCATCATATCTAGTTCCATTTATGGTATCACAAAGAACAAGATTTTATTTGTTATTGCTCAGTAGTATTCCACTGTGTGTCTGTCTATACTACATCTATAACATTCAATCTTCTCACTGGGTACTCAGTTGTATAGGTGAGAAAATGTGATAGTATTACCTCTTTTCCAATTTGGATTCCTTTTATTCTTTCTCTTGTGTATGTAGTCTAGCTAGAACACCCAAAACTATCTTTAATAGTAGTGGTGAGAGAAACCCATCACTTATAACCTATTTTACAGGTCAATCTCATTTTTTTCACATTGGAAGATGGTTTTTGCTGTGAGTTTATAACATATTGCCTTTTTATTATGTTGAGGCATGTTTCTTCTATCATTTTACTGAACTTTTTAAATATACATTTTCATGAGAATTTTTGTAACAAATAGATGTGAAGTATATCAAATATTTTCTCTGCTTCCGTTGTTACTATGTTTTTTTTTTTCTTTGTGTGGTAATTACATACATTAATATGTATATGTTGAAACTTTCTTACTCCCTGGAACAATCTCCCTTTTTTTCATATATTATCCTTTCAATGAGGTGCTGAGTTCAGTTTGCCAAGATATTGTTGAGAATTTTTATATTTATGTTTATCAAAGAAATTGTTCTGAAGTTTTCTTTTCATGAGATGTGCTTCTCTGCTTTTTTTTATCAGAATAATGTTGGCATGAAATAAATTTGTAAGCATAATCTTTTCAATTTTTTTGGAAGAGTGGAAATTGCTGATATTGGTGCAAATGGAAAGTGTGATAGAATGCCCTACTAACACTGTTACACACTAGGCTTTTTTTTTTTTTTTTGAGAGAGGTTTTTGATTACTGTTTCAATTTTATCACCTGTAATTGGTTTGTTAACATTTTCAATTTTATCCTGATTTAATCTTTTAAAATTCTGTGATTCTAGGAATTTGTCCATTTCTTTGATTATTCAATTCATTGGCATAATGATATTCATAAGTCTCATAATCCTATGTATTTCATTGTGTCTGTTCTAACCTTTCTTCCATTTGTGATTACACTTATTAGTGCTGCTTTCTTTTTTTATTTAAGTGAGTTTAACTAGGGGTTTGTCTTTATCGATTATATTTTCAAAGAAACTTCTCATAATTTCATTGATATATTTTATGTTTTTTTTACTTCTATTTGCTTATTACTGCTCTAATTTTTTATTTCCTCCCTTACACTGGCTTTAGTTTCATTTTTTATTAATTTTCTAATTTCTTAAGGTATAAGGTTATTTTGCATATATTTCTTATTTATTGATATAATATTTTATTGTTATTGTTAGCCAATTTATTTTTATGTGAGAAAGAACATTCTTGTTATAATTAATTGGAAGTAAAATATAGTGTGTTATGTCTGTACTAGATTTTAGAGAACAGTAGTCAATCTAAAATTGATTATTTGTAAATGATAATTTACAATTTACATTTGCGGGTGTTTTTTCCTAATTAATTTGGGTGGTAATTTTTCTTTGAGTACAGGTTGAATATGACAATAGGCAAATTATTTGCTTAGGTTTTTCTATAAAAAAGAGTAATTAAAGTAATAAAATAACTAGGCAAACATTTTTCTTTATATATTTAAGATTATTTTAGAATATTATATTTACAAAGGTATGCATTTTCCCTCTCTATATTGCATAAACTGTTCCTTTATCTTTAACTTTTTGCCAGATTTTCCTGAAAACTCTTGTATTTATCACATGTGGGAAACAAAATAAAGACATTAGAAGTATGTGAAGAAATGGAACCTTAATTTACCAGAATCAAGCAGTTAGTTTTTACTTCTAGAAGTTTAATTTGCGGTATAGGATTAGGATTTAGCTCAATATTGGCATACTATACATGAGATCTGTTGAAATTCAGAATAATAAGAAAGCAAATCAAGATGGGTACTGAAATAGAAAATACTAATTGTCTAATTAAATCTGCTTCCTGATTCTGAAGAGATGTGCCATTATATCTGTTAGTTCTTGCACATGAAGTCCAAAAATTCCTTGCATGACTGATTAAATTGAAGGTCCCACATTAATCACAAGCTGTGTGTTTATCTTTCATTTGTTTCTTTTAATTTTAAAGGAAAATTGGAAATTAAATAGTTGTCTTCTCTACAGTGCTATGGGACAATATAGTTTGCATATTAGGTCTAATATATTAATAGATTTATAGCTTGTAAGTTAGATATTTAAATATATTCAAATATAAAGTATAAATGAACAAATGCACATATTTATCACAGTTGAACAGAAAAAGAGTAAATTACAAACCTTCAAATAAAATTACCCAGGATAAGTCCTCATGGGTTACTTGAAGAAATTGTTCACTTAATATTAATGATATTATATGATGTACATTTGGATTTACGCTGTTTTACAGCAACCTCTGTATGTTCCGGGTGCTAAGGCAAATGAATGCTCACACTGACTGTGGATTGATAGAGCGATTCGTAAGGTAGATACCTCTAGAAAAAAAACATGAGAATCCTCATACAGAAAACAAGTAATGGTGCATTCTTTTCAGCAAAGTGTTTCACCTTTCTACTATAATCAAAGGAACAAATGAGAGTGAATACAATCATAGAGCTGTCTGATTTAACAAATAAAAATACATGTTATTCTGTTCAGTTGTAATTTCAGATAAACAATAAAACTTTTTTTAACATAAGTAGGTACTAAATTTTGCATCCTATGCTTTATCTGACAACTTTATATAATAAGCTCCCAAAGACAGGTATAATTCATGGCAAATAGAAACCACGTTACTTATTTCAAACAGAAGGAATTTAATACAGAGAACTAGTTCCATGGGTTTTGGCAAGCCAAGAAACAAAATGAAAACATTGAAGTAACTCAGTAATTGCAGCCAAAAACTGATCTGTCGAATTGGAGGATACAGTAGAGGGATTTATTTCCATAATTCCCACAGTAAGAAGGAGAGGTAGCTGTGCCACTAAGACCTTGCTTGATAAGGGGTATCAACACTGGTGCTATAAAATAGGGGATATACTGTGCAAGTTAGAACCCAGGGAAAGTGTCAGATTGAAATAAAAAAAAACAGGGAGGTTCTTTTTCAGAACAGGTGTCAGATACTTCTGGGTTCATATTGACACCAGTTTTCTTCCTTCAGCCACTGGGATAGTCTAGCCAGAAAACAGCTGGCAAAGTGAGTCTATGAAATATAAATTCCCCTCCCTAAAATAAAGATATTTATAAAGAATTTGAATAGGGAGGAGATAAAATTCTTAAGTATAAGAATGTATTCTTAATTTTTGACAGAACACTACTTGGAAAAAATAATAAACTTGAGTTAATTGAGGTAATAAAATAAGACTGATTATGTAAACAAGAAATTTCCTGAGTGAGTCAGTTTTTTTTTTTAATAAAAATAAGTAGATCTCCCATAAATGGAAAACATAGCCAAAATAGTATTAAAGTTATTTTAACTAATGAAAGAGAAAAAATGGCCAATACTGCAGATCAAATTAATCAACATAGGATGGACCAGAGCATGTGATGTAAACATAAAAAGAAATGTAAAATCATAGCAAAAGTTATGAGACAAGAATAGATCTAGAAGTTCTACAATCAGTCAAATACAATTTTAGACCTAAGCAAATAAAGTGTACACAATCTTCTTAAAGCTAAAATTTTGACGAAAAGTACGCACAATGTCAGTATATGAATGACAAAACAGACATTTTGCTTTAGTTTCAGAATCCCAGAAATAATGAAAAAGAATATTCTGATTGCTTCCCTAGCAATACCAGTAGTTCCTCACAAAAGAACACGTCTCATAGATTTAATCAACAACGTTGGCAGCCAGATATATAGAGTAGATATTTTTATTCATCAGAAAATATTTTCCAAATTATTGCTTAATTACCTACAAAAGTAACATTCAAAATTAAGAAAAAAATGAAGCCAAATAAAATTTTGATTTAGTTTCAGTAGAACTTTGAAACAAATGTACAAAGATACCTATCTTCAAAATGATAATATAAAAATGACATTAAAAAGTGATTTATCATTAGACCAATGAAACATAATAGAAAGTGAAGAGTATGACAGCTAATACTCAGAAAAAGCTTTTCTCAGGTATAAATTTATTAAGCATTAAAGTATCCTCGAATAATAAGGCTTGATATGTTAAACAATAAATTAGCAGAATATCTAGAAAAATATCTGAAAAGTTAAGATTCTTAACTCAACATAATAATAATGCTTAGTTTTACAAACCATAACATATAAACCAATAGTAATTGAAACAGCAAAGGAAACTCACAAACACATTTAGCTTGCAAATTATTCTCTAAATGCCTGAAACATGAATACTTGATGCCCCACACCACACAACATCAGCACTCTCGACTCCTCACATGTTTAACTGGCATGCAAAAAAACACTGATAGGAGATAAAAGGGAGTTCTGATAGTTCTAAAGGACTCAGAAACCATGAAATGTCAACAGAAATTCCTCCCACACATTGAGAAAATTGAAACACAGAAAAGACCTTATAGGACATAATCTGTGAATGAGAGATTAAAAACATTCACCAAATACTCTGAGAGCATGGAGGTCAGATGGTTTGGAGTAGTTATTCTCTGAAGGTCTGCACTGTCAGATATGGTAGCCACTAACTATATAAGAACTATTAAGCAGATTTGAATTGCAATGCACTGAAAATGAAAAGTATATATGCTAGGTTTAGGAGACTAAGTGCCAAAATTATATACATATGTATGTATGTATGTTTGCACACACACACGCACACACATATATATAATATATATTATATATAAATACATATATATGTATATATACATATATACACATATATGTATATATATTTATATATATGTATATATATAAATATATATATATATATATAAATACATATATCTCCAGATTTGGTTTTAATCTTGATTTTTAAAGTGAAGTATGATTTATGATGAGAAAAATAATACAAAAATATATTGTTAAAATAATTTCACTTGTTTTCATTTTTTTCATAATGTGGGTAGTATGTGACTCATATAGCTATTACATATTTTTTCTCTAGAGGCTGAGAATTGACTTAAATTCTTCCTTGCAAGCTCACATAGACTTCCATAAAACAACACTAAGAGTAGAGTTTAAACTGAGTAGAAAGAAACTGTAGAGTAAGTAAAATATTTAACTTACTGGGGTAGGAGGTAGTCAAATTAAGAGTTTGGGATTTACTGTAGGAAAAGTTAACACATTTTCCCTAAAAAAAAAAAAATGAATAGGGTTGTAAAAGAAGGGGTTTTTAAGAATAAAAAGCCACTTAGGAAATATAAACATGTAATATAAAGTCCTTATTGACTTCATTTAAACAAACAAACAAACCCCCCCAAAAAAATAACAACCTGCAGTATCTTGAGACCAGTGATTTTTATAAAGTATTGAAAGTTATTAATGTTATTAAATGCTTAAATGATACAGTGGTTATTAGAAAACACTGTCTTTCAATTAAATTTGCATATTGGACAGCATATGTGCAATATTCTATAATGTGTGGCATTTTCTTCATAAACTTCAAGTGAAAAAAGATATATAAAGTTTACTATTTGCTCTTTGTACTCAGAATTTGGTCATGTTGGTTATCAAATAAACAAGCATGGCATTTAATGTTTTACATTCCATGCTATATTTTATCAATGTATTTATATATCTTATTTTCACTTGCATACTCAGAGCAAAACCTTGGGGAAAATTAAGGTTTTATTTAGGATAATTCAATTAAAATTATTAATACTTAGTGGGGCACAGTGGCTCGTGACTGTAAGCTTCAGCCTACGAAGCGACCGGGGCTAGGGATTGCAGTTTGAGTCCCACCCGGGGCGGGTAGCGAGAACTAGTTCCAAAAAAAAATAGCTGGGCGTGGTGGCGCGAGCCTGTAATCCCAGCTACCTCGGAAAGCTGAGGCTGGGGATTGCTTGAGTCTGTGGTACCCCTGTCAACGAGAGCCTGCGTTTCCACTGGCAAAAATAGTGAGACCTAGTCTCAAAAAAAAAAAATACATATATATATATATATAAATACTTAAACAATAATTATTAAATAATTAACATTATAATTAATAATATGCTAGATATAATCAATTTTTATTAAATACTTCATCCATATTTCTGTCAATGTATACTTATTGGTTCTGAAATGTATGTAGGACATCAGCATAATCAACCTTGGGGAATTATAAAAATAGATCTGTAATTTAAACCCTTGAGATAGACCTCTTTTTCTTAAAGGTCAAACATTATCAGCTATTACAGACTTTCACTTTGTTACTAAAATGTGGTTATTTAGAAAAATATCTTCAAATTTTAATGATGAGACCCTAAGATCTTATGGTAAAATATGGCTAGGCTGCTTTGCATAAAAATTTAATGGCAGAATATTGGTATAAAGAGGGGTACGAAATAAAGTGTCCACACACAGTAGATAGATGGAAAAACATTGTCTAGTTGCCTAGTGTTCAATTTCAATTTTTCGTGTGTTCAAAAAATTCAATGTATCTGTAGAGATGATTTATAAAATAGACCTTCTAACCACGGACCAGAACATGAATTCAAATATGACTAATAGAAATTTACAGCATTTTAAATAAGCACCTCTACTTGTCATTCCTTTATCAATGGAGAATCTCAGAAGTCTGGGTGTGTAAAGAGGTCCCCACCACAAGAAATGGTCATTTAGAGCTACTGCATTTTAATTCGCCCCACCCCCGAATGACATCATCTAATAGCTAGACTATATAGACATATACCAGATATTGGGACACTATTCTACTTAAAAAAGTATTCAGGAACAACAAGGAGTTTAGTGGTCAACAGCGATATAAAAATAAATAAGTCAAAGTCACCTGTCTTAAATACTTTTCACTTTTATTGGAAAAATGAGACAATTTGAGGATGAAAGACCTGAATGCTGGGTCATATTAGTTCTGTGGGCTAATCAGGAAGGTTTCCAAGAGGAGGAAATAAGGAAATAAAGCAAAGCCTGGGTTGACAAATCCTGGCTCTGCTATAAAAAATTAGCTTCTATTACTACTACTACTACTACTACTACTACTACTACTACTACTACTACTACTACTACTACTACTACTACTACTTGAAATGATAGTTTTTCTTAAAGTTTGTTAGTTCCATGTACTTTTTTGTTTTTATTTAATCATTTATCTGAATATTAGGTATTTTACCATTATTTTTATTTTAAAATAAGCTACTTGAGGACTAGAATTACTTAACTTACTCAAGATCCTGTATTAACTCTGCTGTGGAATTCTAGGAAGTCTTCATGTCCACAGACATGCAGTTCTCTCCTACTGTGGGCTTTACTTTTAGAACAGAAATAAACTAAATTTTAGGACACCAACTTTCTTAAATAACATACAGCTGTATAGTTGAAAATTTTATATTTGTTTTATAAAAAATATTTTAAATGAAGATCTAAGTGAGAAATTCAGAAATAAAACCATGTACACATACATCCCTGCAATTACACACATATACTTTTATAATCCATTCATGTTATCACTAAATAGAAAAGCCAAAGCACAGTATCATGACTTTTATTTACAAATGTCTTCTTACACTGAAGACTTTGGGGCTTCTTTCACTACCCAGAACTTTTGTGAATATCCCCAATGCTCTTTAGTATACTCCCAAAACATGTAGCCAACTACCAGACCACTGCAATCCCATGTGAAACATAGCATAACATTTCCCCTTAGAATTAACAAGTAATGTAAAAGAGATAACTTAATTAGTATGAGATAATCACTGCAATTTAAAACATATGTTCAGAGATGACAATTATAGTAATTGCTTTTTATAAGTATATATACATATATGTTAAAGTGTATGTATGTGCAGTTATATATTTGTGTATACTATATGTTGACTATAGGTCAAATGGAATGCTGAAAACCATCCACTATTGTGTTTTATATACATTTCCCCTTAATTTTTAAAATAATTGTATGATGCATAGAAATTTGTTAGTATATCTATGTGCATGCCCTTCATAAAAGTATAATGTCCATATCTGTATCTTGCTACATTTTTAAATGAAACACTATATTTGATATCCTTGCCAACATTTGTTTCTGGTTTCTTTTTTTTTTTTTTTTTATATTACCCATTGTTAATGGATGTGAGATTACATCTCATTGTGATTTTGATTTGAATTTTCTTATTTGTAAATGATGATGAATGTTTTTCCATGTGCCTTTATTAGATTAAAGAGGATGCTAACAGAGAAATTTGAAAAATACCTGGGACAACCGAAAATGAGAACTTGGGCTACCAAAAGCTATGTAATACAGCAAAAGCAGCACTAAAATGGAAGGATTGTATTATGAAGCCAGAAATATCTCAAATAAGTAACCAACTTTATACATGAAGGGACTAGAAAAAGAAGAACAAGCAAAGTTCAAAGCTAGGAGATTGAAGAAAATAGTAAAAATTAGAACAGAAATAGAAATCAGTAAGAAGGTGAAATAGAAATAAAAACATATCAATTAAATAGAAATTAAAAGGCAACTCAAGAGATCAATGGAGATTAGTACAAGTATCTTTATATCCACCAAATAATCTTGAAGAAATGGACAAATTCTTAGAAACATGTAATATCCAAGGCTGGATCAGGAAGACATAAAAAGCCTGAACAGAGAGATGAAGTACAATAAAATAATTAAAAGAATAATCAAATATTTCCATGATATCTGTCTGTCTGTATATCTGGGGAGTATGTGTGTACATACATATGTATGGTGTGTGTATATGTACAAAAATGAAAAATAAATAATAAAAACAAATGCAAAATCCTCCAGCTGTTCAGAAAATAACACCATATAGGTAAACAACATTAATACTTGGTGAAGGAAGACTTGAATTTGAGTCCCAGCTCTTAAATTTTCCATTGTGCTTGATGCTTAAAATATTTAGCTTGTGTTTGCTTTACATTTTTCATTTTAACAATCGTAAAGAAATTCATATTTATCTCCAGGATTTTTGGGAAAATTAAGAGAGATTACATATAATACTACTTAACTATTATACATATTTAATATTATTTTTACCTGAAAATACATATATCATTGCTATTTAAAAAAGTTATTTACAACATTTGATAATATTTCAAGTCTTTTCAGTTAGATCACTTAAACTTTGGTTGAAATCAGTCTAAACTGTATTTTACACTTAACTGAATTCTTAAACACAGAACTTGATTTAACCTATTTTTAGCAGCCCATTTACTAATACAAGTAATTATTGTACTAGTATGAATTTAGTGATGACTCTGGCTTTCAGCTCTGTTAACAGGAGGTAATAGTCTCTTTAAAGACTATTCTATCATGCTTTGTTTTAAATTTGTGATTGATTCTCCTGAGCCTGTCATTTTCTTTCTTAAAGCATTTAATGATATTCAGTAACAACCACCAAAATCCACAGCACTCAATTATAGTTGCTATCATATTTCCAAAAAGCCTGATATTTTCCATGGCAGTGCATCCTATATGAATTGTTTATCTATAGCTCACCCATTATCACTGTACATAAAATCTTTGCAAACACATTTCAAAAGTCCATCAATACTTCCCACCACCAATGATGTTGTTTCCATTGCCTGCTCACTGGAAAGCGATTCAACTCCAGAGTCACTTCCTAGGTGACTGCTTCTTAGAACCACTACTAGTTTCAAACTTTTAGGTCAGATTTCCTGGAAGCAGAGCCTGAGACAGGAATTTGGACATATATGATGTGTTAAAGAAGTGCTCTGTAGCAGAGCTTATAAGGGGCTGGGGAAAACAGCATAGGGAATGAGAATGAACTGAGAAACATGTGGCCTCAAGTAAGTCTATTTTTGATTTAATCTATGGGGTGAGTATAATTCTCTAGAGCACTAACTTCTGCCAGTGTTGTATCCCCTGGATATATGCGGTCAAATGTCTGTTTTCAAAAATCTGTCTGTTCGTCAGCTGCTGCCAGGAAAGAAACTAACCATGTGGGATATTTAACCACCTGAACAAGGGGACTGCCATCAGCAGAGAATTATTGTCTAGAGGAAAAGGGACAGCTGTAAGCATGTATGCTTATGTCAACGAAGGAGAATCTGAATGAACACATTATCTACCTTTAATTTAAAGAATAGAAGCTCACTAACCTGCTCCAAACCTAAATCACAGAGTTTACTTTGGAAACTATGTTTCTCTCACCAGTATACAAGGTCATAGCCAACTAGGCATGTTGCTTCATTGTCTTAAATGAAGTATGGGGGGGGAAGGGAAGAATAGAAAAAAATAGGGACCCATCCACAGACTGGATGACTAGACTTCATTCTAAAAAAAATGTCAATGAAAGAAATCAAGGAAGTATAGATATAGAATCATGTTTCAAATAAATTTATATTAGTTCTCTTCAAGTTACACCTCAAGAGAAAGAGGTAAAACCCAAATACTTTGGAGCAAAAAAAGAATAAACCTAAAGAAAACATGATAAAAGAAAAAAAAAATACAAAAGAGAGGAGGCATTTGAAATAAGCCTACAAAAATATATCTTGATTCCAGCTATAGAAAAAAATGTTTCTATATATACACACACTTTTTTAAAACAGAGATGCGGCAAAAGCTATTTTAAAAGGGGATGAGGGAGGGACATTGGCCTACCAACATAGCACAAGAATTATATAATTTCTGGTTCTCTGCATCAATAGAGACTAAAAAATCACACGTTTTTTTTTTTTTTTTCATTCTTTTGAGAGCTATTTTAAAAATTAATGCAAGGCATTACAATATGCCTATGCTTATTTATAAAATTGCTTAAATAATTTCTAGTCATTGAGAACTAATTTTAGTATCAGCATTCTTCCCTAACAATGTGCTGGAAAAAATTTACTATTATTATTTTGCAAGTATGGATACTTAAAAAAAGTTTTGAACACATTTCCCTTTGTCCCCATATACTTGGTCATCAGCACTCTTTTTATAATCCTCAGCATTCTTAATCAAACCTTCAGAAGCTTAAATTATTATTGAGCAATTTATTTAGGATTATGGTTTAATTCATGATTCTAAAATGAACATACTATCGACTTTTAGGAGTAAAATCACAAGTAACATAATAATCATCTAAACCAAATAGGGCTTGAGCAATTTGAAATACCCAGGATTTGAAGGTATTAATAGATAAGAGGATAGATTCATTATGTGGTCAAGAGGTCATTTCATAAAAATATTTTAAATTAAAAAATTAAAAACCTTTTGGTTTTAAGACTGAGGATAAAATGGATTGGAAAGACTTAAAGAAAATGTTCAGAAAGATTGCAAATTATGTACCCGATTGAAGGGCTAATTAAACTCAACTTGAAGGTACTTGAAGTTTTATCTTTGATTTTTTTCTGTCTGTGAATGAAGTGTCCTTTTATTGTTTTTTTTTTTTTTCTCCAAAAAGGAAAATAGGCACAATGGTCTAAATATTTTTTTTCTCAGAGCATTGCAGATAAAATATATGCAGTACTGTTTGGTTCCCCTTCTCATGTTCTTATACTGTCCCTGAACTGGGCATCCAATACAAATTGCTGTCCTTGTTTGAGGCTAAAGGCTCACAGTGGCACTATGCTAAGAACAGTCATAAGTTTACTGGGTTATGTTGTGCAAAATGCCAGGATGCTATACCTTTGCTCTAGGAGAAGTGTATAATTAAGGAAGCTCTTAAATTCTATTCCTTTGTCTCAAGTTACAAATCCGCAGGTGATACATATTTTTCCAGAAGATCAAAACTGAATCCATGTCTTTGTTACCATGTCCTTATTATACTATAAACCTCTTTACAGTATTCATTTGCTCCAAAACACCTCATTAACATTGCACGTCCAGAAAAATCCGATAGTAATCTCTGTCTGTTATATCAGTCTATATTTAACTGGTTCTCCATTGCTGCATATACTTAAGGATAGAATGTAAGGATACAATGGAAAAAAATAGGGCTAAAAGAGATGCACATGATAATTTCTTCAGCAGTTTGGTAGAGCAGAGATTCAGAGCAGCATGTGGAACAAATGGTATGTTCCCATTAGACACTTAATAATGGAAGGTAAATTCATTCAGCCTCAGATTGGCTATATATCAGAGAACTTTGTAGAATATAAATACCATATTTTCCCTTCTGTTAACAGTGTGTATAGGTATAGCACAACAGAGTTCATCTAAGACCTAGTAGCTGGGCAAGTTGAGTGGTGTTTTATGCATTTATTTCCTTATTTTTCATTCTTTTTATCATATTCAAAATTCTACACTGCATTCTAATTATTATACCCCCAAAAAAGGAATAACCATCCCTCTATATTTTACTCTCCCCTCTCTCTACTGAATTTCAGTGTACTTATAATAAGATATATGGGAAACACATTTTCTATTTCTGTAGTATAATTATAGTTGTTCTTTTGTTCCTCATTCAACATCAGCTGGTATTTAGGTGTAAAGGGGCAGTACTAACTATGAATTTTAAAAAATGCATATTTTTAAAATTTTTCTAATTAGCTATCCTTACATTCAAGATCACTGCAGGTTAAAAAAAAAGTGTCAGTTTAACTTTGTTTTCTTTAACTCCTTCCTAGGAAAAATGTTAAATTTCATGAGATTTTACAGGTCCTTGTGTGGTATTTTCCTGGCCTGGTAATTTGCATTAATGGATATTCAAGAAACCAATTTATACAGCTCACTGATGTAAGTTATAACAAAGTCTGGAGACATATGAGGACACATTTTCAGTAGGCTTTTGAAAATGTGCTGACACATTTTAGAAGTGCATCTGTTTTTGCTTGCAAAAACTCACATTTATGTGTGCAACATGAGAAATTGAATGCACAAACAGGTGGTTTTAAATGGTTTAAATACTCAAGCAGAATTTAAATGGATACACTCACAACCTTATTGGAATCTACTGAAAAATCTTCCAAATCTCACAGTTAAATGTCTTGGTAATTCTGATATCTGTGACTTTATTCTTCCATTTGAAATAGCAGTATGTAAAAATTGTTATAGATAGCTATATGAGTTTACTAATGATGTACTGTGTGAAATTGAATGCATTTGTAAATCTTCTTTATTCTTTAGGGTGTTATACATTAACCAAAAATAACTTATATGAATCTCAAAGAATATATATATTTATATGTAAAATATATATTTATTTGAATAAATTTAGAATCCTATAAATAACATATAAAATGATGCATTATAAAAGCAGCATTAACCTCTTCAGTTTTATTCATGTGAATACCACACACACACACACACACACACATACATCTACACACTATACTCCACACTAGTATTCTCCTAATTGATACTGATCTAAAAAGCAAATAATAATTCCTGCATTAAGGCATGTTCAGCCTGTTGTAAAGAGAGACATACAAACAGATATTTTAAGAAATTCAGGTCAACTGATACAAACATGTGAAGAATGCTAATAGTCAGAAGAAAAGCTATCACTTTGATTATTGGAAATAAGAGAGGATAGTATATGATATATAATGAACAGGTGAGAAAGGGTCATTAGAAGTTGAGTTGTAGCTGAAAGTTGTGTATATACAAAGGTCAATTGGGGAGGAATAAAATCTATAGGCAGTGAAAATTAGAAACAAATGTATATTTAAGAATGGATAGCAAAGACTATTTAAGAGATTGATTAAAAAAAGCTTATATGAACTAATGAGAAATAAGGAAGAGTAATTATAGCTCCAATTTTCTTATTAATTTTATTTTTAAATGGATTGCACATATATTTGTGTCCATATATATAAATTGATTTTATATATTTTAATTGATTGCACATATATGTGTGTATACAGACACCCACACACAAGTATAGAGTAACTACAACTGAACGAAAATTAGATATGTGTGTGTATATATATAGTGTGTATACATATATATATATAGTGTGTATATACACACACACATATATACACACATATGCATATATATATACTGATTTCCCTGAGATTTTCCCACCACTTCGATGGTGATGGTCTCTGTGAACCATCACCATAATCTCATGTGCACCTTCTGTCCCCTGATTTTACTCACCTCCTCCTATCTTGCTCTATACTTCAGTTCTGTGGACAGTTAACATTTTCCTTATCCTTTTGTTTATACATTTTCTCCAACTTTCTGATTCAGGTTATTCTATAAATGGTAATATTAGTAATATAGTTAAAAACTATAAAACACTCAATACCTTTGTATTTAAAAAATGATTATGGTTTCTACATAGACTAGGACTAGTCGGAACTGTGGTCCCATAAGTTGAATTTGTATAGCTGGCAACTGAATCTATGAATTTGATTCTGAGTAACCTATTATTCACAAATGGAAGCAATTTAGTATCACATAACCATTATCCTCTCCATTTATTGGCACATGGTTTCAACCTAAATCTACTGAACTAAATATGTAGAGGAAGGACACAAGAACATATTCTAAGAAGTTCTACCATTGAATTTGGATTAAGATTCCTTGATAAAGATAGGGTGTGCTACCCCTCCCCCATTGTCTCCTGTTTAAGATTGCAGATTTTAAGGACAGATGCTAAAATGTGAGAATGACCTTAGCTGAAATTTTTCTCTAGGGAGATGCAGAGGGAGAAAGAAGTGAAATGGTCAAGGGAAAACAGATTTCCTGAAAGGGGGAGGGGGAAATCAGGATATATAAAGGGTGTGCAAACAAAGAGAGGGATTCGGATTCCAATATGAAGATCGAATGAGAGAGAAGTTCAATGGTGGAGAGATGGGAATTGGCCATCATATAAAGATGTGAGCCATGTGAGCCATGTGAGTGGGGCCATGTGGCCACCAGGGGCCTGCAACCCTTGGCTGACCCAGACTGGCAGCATGTGTGCTAGATGCAGTTAAGAAGTTTGCAGATTTAAATTCTGGGTTGGAGTTTGTTTTGCTGAGTTTGACGTGTGTCTGAAAGAGACCGTCCAAAAGTTAGGCCTAAAAAAAGTAAACTTTGCTGGTTCAGCACCATGGAGTTCCTGCTACCTGAAGGTGACAAGGAGAAGACAGAATGGAAGACATGGAGGAGCAAGTCAAGGGAGCAGCCATAGAAACATGTCTTCAAGTGTCTTGGAGATGACTGACTGGACATTGGTGAGATGATCAGGACTGAGATGATCAGGACTGAGAGACTGAGGATTTTTGGGCAATCCAGAGAAAGGACTTTGGACAATGCTGAGAAAGGTGTTGGACAATGTTAAAGTAATCTGAGTCTTACATATTTATGTTGTAGTTATTAGGATAATTAAAAATCACTTTGTTAGAAATAAATTAGTCTGCACTGATAGTCTTGGCTTGGTATTTTGGTTAAAAAGGCTGGGGATGGTGGTAAGAACCCACGAGTGGAGAGTTTAAACTGTGTTTTAAAGTTTTTTCTTTTCTGCAGTTTTTGGAGTTAAAAGCAGAGAGCAGCTGGCTGGCTTTTGCATTTCAATGGTAAAGGTGATTAGTGTAAATGCTAATAAAGATGTGTAGCCTGCTTTGTAGAGAAAAGCAGGCAGATAGGTGTATCCAGTTAAAGTTAAAGTCAAAAAGTTCTCATTATACCCTATTTCAATACCACTGGTGGTTAAAGTCACTTGAGTGAAAGAGATCCCTAAGAGAGGGACAAATACTGGACTTAGGAGATATCAGATTAAGATAAATAAATAAATTCAGTGTAGAAAAGAAGGAAGGTTTAGTGCTAAAAAGATAAATAGAATACTCATATGAAATCATTTCATTATTGGGTAAGTTGAAGGCCACCAGTCTGCATGTTCTTATGCCAGAAGTAAGTGTTTGGGAGATCACATATTCTTTAATGGTATTATTTTGGGAAAAGAGGGAATGTGGAATAAATGGGAGGACAGACTTTTAAATGGGAACAGGATCAGGAGATAATTCAAGAGTCTTCAGTATGTTTTTAGTCTTAAGGAAGTAATCCATAGATACAGAGTAATTTAAAAAAAGAAGAAAGGCATGGAGAACATGCAGTATGTATGACACAACAGATGATACTGAGAAGTAATGGTTAAAGCAATTCAACCATGAAATTGAGCCTATAAATATATTTACTATATGACTTAAGATTTGACTCTGTGGAAAGTAGAATGTTTCCAAAATTTGGTAGATGTTCATTCAGTCCTGTGTGCAATTATAGTATGGAGTAATTAAAACTCATTCTGATCAAAATTGGATATATCTTACCCAATGTTTAGCTATAAGTGATAAGGTTTTACCTTGACTAGATGTGAATATGGCTTGTTGAGGAATATATTAAGTATATAAAAGTGGAATCTAGATACAAACTACAGTGAATCCACTTTTTGAAATATCTTCACTTTTTTTTTCAAATCAAATATTGGTGCATATATTTAATTCTTGTGAGTTATATTTCTCATGGCACCTGCCATTTGGCAGACTTCATTAACATAGTATCATTTGGATGCATTCATATATTCATGGCACAGCAGACCGAACAGACAATAAGAAGTATTTGAATTACTTTTCATTGAAAACCTCCTATCAGTGTGAATGTCAGAGTGAATGAATCTTTACAAACTATATTAGCAGTTAGACCAACTGGAAATAAAGTAAATCAAGTGGCATATACCCTAGCCTGATAGAAAAAAGCAGTAATATTTGTTTACAAATTACTATTTTATATTAATTCATACTGCAAGATGAAAAATCACAAATTCTCAGCATTATTTCCAAGAGGACTTAGTCACAGAAAAAATACATGAATACATCCAATTTTGAGATTTTGTGGTTATTTTACATTTCATGTACATATGTCTTCCCTCTCCAACTAACTTTTAAAATCTGTGATGGCAGCAAATATGTTTTTGAAAGTAGATTATCTGACTGAGAGCATTTTGTGAATCTTAGTCATCTTTTTGTCTGTTTATTAATTACATTGACAGTATTTAGCTCCATGTAGAGTTGAGGGAATGAGTGACTTAATTGATTTATAAATACATTGATGTAATTGTAACTAAATTAAACAATATTACTTCATACCTCATCTTTTCATTTTTACCCTTATGTTTCCAAGGAGCCATAGTAAGCTATAACAGAAACCAAAAAGATAGAAATACACAAAATAAATAAAACTACAAGAGTGTGAAATTTGGGTCTTTTCATCCAATTAAGTGACAACTCAGAAACACAAAGGTATATGGGTATTTAGTGAAAATTGCAGATATTTTTGCTTCAGGCTCTTAGTTTAAGTCTTGGAAAGTTTTTAGATTGCAGGGAAACCTGGGAATTGTCTTTCCTTTAGTAAAGTGTCTGGGAAGCATCACAGCTGTTCATTAACATATGAATTTAGTAGAGTTTCAAAATTCCCCAATCATTGTTATCTCTGAGTATATTCTTTGTTGTGAAGGGAAGTGAGTTGTTATTTTATTTATCTAAAGATTGTACTGTGATAAGCAAAGTGTCAAGAATAATCATAGCAAATGATGTACACCACAATAGCATCCAATTATGTTTTTTGTGTCTTTCATGGAGAAAAGAAATGAAGGAGTTTTTAAATTACTTATCATGACTTGATGAGTTGAAATTTTAATGGAAGTTGCTTAAACTTTAAGCTTATTACAGATATTAATAAGATAGATTTTATATCCATTTATGTCACAGCACCTCTCAAGAAAACCCTAAAAGTACAAATACTTACTTTAGATCTCAAAGTCTAGGGTTCATATTAATTTGTTCAAAGTTAAAGAAAATCTAATAAATTTCAATTATCACATGTTTATCTCTAAGGGTTTTCATATTGAGCGGTACCTCTCTGCTTCCTTTTCATAGTTGCTCCGGTGTTTATATTTTCTCCCTCTGCTTACCACTTACTGAGAGGTTTAATATTGCTCAGGTACAGTGTTGGAAAAGTGTTCTGGGAGCATAACAAAGCTAACCAGAACTATTATTTAAAAATAGGTTTCTTGATAGGTATAGAGACAAACAAAACAACAGAAATAACAAAATAGCAGAATTATTTTTTCCACCCATCTCCGTATGCAGGAATGTTGCATAATGCTAATGCAGTCTTTTAGAAAAACAATTTTAGCAGAAAGTTAAAGAAAAGAAGAGAGAATAGAGTAAAATGTCTATTTTTATATAAGGTTTTATTTCAAAGAGATATCACTAGAGGGAAAAGGAAAATGATGAAAGGAATATATTTCCCATTAAATACTTTTATACATTCAGTATGTTCTTCCTCTGGCAATCTGAATTATATGGCTCTATTTTAGCTTTTAGTCTATAATTCATTAACCTCATTCTAACTTATAGAGCCTGTGAATAGTCTGTTCTGAGCACATCACACCCCTCAAAGCCCACTACAGGTCATCATTTCCTACAGAATAAAGACCAAATTCATTAGTTTGAATTCATTAGCTTGAAGTTTAATATTTTCATAATTGCATTTCAGGTTGAACTCTCCTACCCCATGTTCATGTAGATATGATTATTCTCTATTATTGGTTTATTAAGCCAAATGACATTTTCAGGAATTTTGCCTTCTGCTTATTCAACAATTTTAGCTTGACGTAGACAAAAGTGAGGGTGTTTGTACCATGGGAATCAGCAAATACCGCAAGTCATTTTTTTAAAAATTCAGTTATGAAGCATTTAGTAACAATTCATGTTCATTCTTTCAGACATCCTTGTCTCTATCAGTTCTCCTTGCATTCTGTTTTGTCTCCAGACTCTACCATTCTATCTTTGGCTCTTGATTCCCATCTACAGTGACCATCCTTCCAAAGATTTCACATAAACCTTCTATCTGTGGCTTATCATCTCTCTCTTGCGCTACCCTGTTTCTTTTTTTGTGGATGACCGGTCTATATCATGCAGTCCAAGCTCCATGCAGTCATCTTTTCCTCCTATTATATGGATTCTACTTTTGGATCACATTTGAATCACAAAGCCATATCAGTTAGCTGAGATTGCTAGAAATTCAGGAATAAAAGAGTTTTTGAATCTGTCAACTGCACTTCTATTACTATTCTGTTCTAATTTGCTAATGGCTGAATGTGCAGGCTAAGTATAATGTAGAAATTTTCATCTAGTGTGAAAGCACAGTAATTCTAAGTATGCAGCTACTTCTTCCTTCCAGATTCCTTTTACAAAGTTCACAGTGTTGATGTCGTGAGAGAAATTTACTCAGGTAAATGTTGGCTGCCAGATGTAAGGTATGAGAAATGAATTGATGGGGAGAGATTGCCCAACCACAGCTGGGGGTTAAATGGAGATGTGGACTATGAGATAATTTTATTAATAAAAGAAAGGGGTCTATTTAGGGATATAGGGCTAGGGCTTGTTGAATTTTAAAGAAGATAAATAAATTTGAGAGATAATATTTTAAAGTTTAAGAGTAATTGAGGAAGAGGGAGTGTAGGTAGGTGGTTGCTATTTTTTGGTTAAGAAAGCCAGTGGCACCAGTGTGGTTTTAGAAGGTTATTTTAGTAAATTAGTTTTTAAGTTTTTTTAGGGACGGTTAATGAGAGTTTTTTTTTTTTTTTTTTTTTTTTTAAATCTTGTCTGGAATGACCCTTCTGGTTTGCAAATGGTGCATAGCAGGTAGATAATTTCTAGTTTGGGTGACACTGTGAAGATGCTACTGTGACTTAGCAAATTATTTTGTTTATAGTGGCCTCCTGTTGACCTTTGTCTAATGTCAACTTAGTGACTGCTGGATAAGTAGAGACTTTCTTTTAAAGTTTAAATGCTGTGTGTTTACCATATGTGAATTTAATAAATAAAAACATTAATTCCTTACATTTTCTATACTTTGAGTATCTAAATCTACTCTATATAAAATGAAAGCACAATTTTTCCCTTATATATTACTTCAACACAATTAACTACTAATTGTGCTGTCTATACCTGGAGCTGGAGACATAGTAGGGACATAAAAAAGTCCCTGTGCTTATAACGGACTCCATTCTGGTGGGTAAGAGAGAGAAATTTCAAATGAAAATTTGAAAAAAAATGAAAAATGAAACAATATATGCACAGAGTCATAAATTCTATAGGGAACAGCAGAGCAGACTACAATATTAAGGGCACTAGGTATACAGATATACAGAAATTGTCTGCTTAAAGTAATCTTTATAATGATCTTTTCCAAAATATCCTGTGTAACATTGCAGCTTCAATCTGTTAACACCTTTTTGCAAAAACCTCCCACAAGTGTATGAGTATGCTACATAGCAGCCAGTTAGCAATATTGCCAAAATTCTTTATATGTATCCTAACATTTAATCTTTCTGACATTCAATATTTAGATTTTATTACCCCTATACTGCAGATGTGAAAAAGCAAGGTATTTTTCAGAGTATAATAGTTTACCAACAATCAAAGTACTGAAATATCATTAAAATTGATTTAATTTTGTGTTGTGTTACTGTATTATAAATCTTATGTAATTTAAAAAAGAATCAATCAGTTAAAACAATTATATATATATACCATATAATTATATTTAAACATGAGTTATATGGTAGTACAATATCTTGATATTTACGGTTGTGCATATCCTATCATCTGTATTTCTCTGAACCTTCCCCTATTCTAGCACACTGTAAGTCTTCCTTCTCAGGGAAATGTTCTTAAAGCTAAATATAGTTAAATAAGCCCTTGACTTTTGATTTTCAAAATTCAAGGTATGAATATGACATTAGAATGATTTTGCATTAAGTCATCCCAGAAAGTTATGGAATTCTCCCTGAATGGAAGGATCCTATGCCCCATTTTTAGTCAAAACCTGGAGACACAGCAAAAATTCAACCTGCCAATTTATGGGATAGCTGTGGGCTGGAGACCTTCAGAATTGTATATGTAACCCCTATTCTTTGAGTCCTGGAGTATGATATTGCAAAGATGGTGAAGGTCCTAAAACAACCTAAAGGTTCTAGACAACCATCATTGTGCTTCACAAGTGGTTGAAACAGAATTGAATATATACAGATCTTGCCATCAAGAACAAAGAACAGTACATTAGCATCCCTGAAGATTAGATACATTAAGAAGGTTTTATAAATGCCAGCATATTAGAGATAATACAGTTGAAGGAAAAGATATTCTACGCACAGCTTTTGTGCTTTAAAGACTATCTGGGTACAGAAACAGCTCTTTCAAAGGAAGTGGAAGTATGATAGCTTGGAGTATTCTGAGTTGACCCAGCCAGATTTCAGACACCTGATGGAATGTTGACCTGAAATAGCATGGTGAAATTGCATTTTTGAAGAATAAGGTCACATTTCTTGCTAGTCTAGTTTGGTGGAAGTAGTTTAAGTTACTATAAAGAGAAAATAATCCCACTCTAAAGTACTTAAGAGGTTCAACAAATACTCCCTTTCTTTACATTAAAAGATAAAGAACCTATAACAATGCCCCACAGCACAAAATTAAATTATTGGTAAATCCGATATGTAAACGAAAAAGAAAAAAATGGAAGAATGAAAAGTTATAGCTTTCGTTTGGGGACTGTAGAACATAAAGTGTTCATGCCTAGCCAGTGTTTCTCCATAAATCTGGGGATAGGGAACAGCAGCATTCAATATTCAAATGCTGATCTGGAGCTTAGATTAGTATAGGATTTATTACAGAGGCAATTTAGAAATGGACAACACAGAAAAAAGATTACCAACTAGAACATGGATAGAAATACTATAGCAACAGCACTTAGATACTCCAAATTATGCATCTATTTTAGTGAGTTCCCAGACAGGGTAACTTCTATTCATTTACTTCCCCGTTTCCTTAGACTTTCAGGTTAAAAAAAAAAACAATGGAACATTATTTTTTGAGTGCCAATTGCTAAAATAAATACCAGTAAAATATCACCCAAAGTTTAAAAATTCAGTTAGTTTTGGTGGCATATGGTTATTTCCTGCTTTACTAATCGAGACTCTTTGTCACCTTCTTAGTAATAGAACATAACATAGAGCGATATTTTGTGCATTCGTAAGTAAAGTTTACTTTGCTTCCTTTTACCTGGTAATAAAATATTTCAATGGTGTTAGACATGATTCTATCCAAGAAAACAAAATGCTTGTTTAAAGAAGAAATTTGGCTGTTATATCCCTCATGTTTAATGACTTAGAAAAATATGATCGCAGTAAGCACACACTCAGAAACCTCTTTTTGTGTTAAATAGTTTCACTTGATATGAAACACTCTTGACATGTGTGGCCCTTTTTACATGAAAGGGAAGAATATCTGTCTTTTAGTCCTCAATTTTCAGTGTCATTTTTTAGAGAGGCGATCCCTTGCAAAATGTAAGTCTCAAGCTACACTGCAGAAACTATTTTTATAGAAAGAAATATCCTTCTGTATGATCCTCAAATGAAAAGCTGTCATCCATCTTCTGAATAGGCTTTATCCCTCCTTCAATGGCTAGTTTTTGAAACTGCTGATGACTAGAAGCAATTCTTTATAACTCCCTAAATAAAGACATCAGTCTATCAGCAAAAAAACAGTACATGAACTGGAAGGGGCAGCTGTCTCCAAGATGGGATGGGGGAGAAGAACACTTACCAGCTTAGTTAAAAGCTGCTCAGTGTTATTGTTGAGTGTATGTCAATGTGATGTGTCCTTACATTTTAAAAGACTGCTTCAAGGAATAGTGTTTTTTCTCTCTTTTTAATTTATGCTATATTAACCTAAGTGTATAAATTCTTCTGTGCCGGAGTCTTCCCCACCATCAAAGGTAATTAAAGTCAGAAAGGAAACTTCAAAGCCAAAATGAGAAGTGAATCCTAAAATGATCAGTTCATTTTAGAAAAACCATTATTCAGAGTGTCTTAGTAAAAAGTAAGGTGAAGCAAAAATGTCTAGAGTACCTCATCCACATATCCCACCTTCCCTCACCCTGACCTTGCCTCTTGATTGTACTCTCTGTGAAATAGGATATATATATATAATTAGAATTGGTGAAAAGGTACAGTGTGATAAGCTATTCAAAAGAGAATAGAGTGAGAATTTATCCTTCGAATAGCTTATGTATTTCTTTGTAAATACATCCTCCTCCCCCCCCCCCTCTGCACACACTCTTTGGAAAGGCTTTAGAATCTTCTTTTTCTCTCTCATATTTTGAAAAAAATCATAAAAATGGACTGTGATGTGTATCTTTTAAATATATTTTTTGCTGGGCATTTGTTTGACTTCTATAATATATAAAAACATGTACTTAAGTCATAGAAATATGTCCTGTGATTATTTTATTAAAAATTTATGCTCTTCTATTTACTGATTTATCTTATCTCTGTCAGATCTGTTAGATAGTTTCCCTAATTTTTTGTTTGGTTTTCCCATTTCAGTATTTTACTCTCTGTCTGTCCTGAATGTCTGACTTTCTCTCTCTCTCTCTCTCTCTCTCTCTCTCTCTCTCTCTCTCTCTCTCTCTCATATTTACACACAAGCTGTCTTTTCTGTTAATACTGGTTTAGAAATAGCAAATGATGTATATCATTGATACTACTTCACCCCTCAACTTTCAATGTTCTGTGCTGTTACACAAACACACAAACACAATAATGAGTTTACTGAGATATATATACATATATATATGTATATAGATATATATACATATATATATGTATATATATAAAATCTCCCTGTTGGATGATATTTTTAAATCCTCCAATTATTTTTGGAGAACATTGGATATCACAACTCCTAATTTGATGCTATAAATTAAAGGATTTTTACCTTTCTCGTTCATTATGCCATTCTCTTATTGTCCTTTATTCTAAAAAAAATAAATAAATCCTGACATACTTTAAATATTCTGTTGATTTTCCAACTTCTGTTCCTGTGTTTTTAACTCTTCATATAACTTTTTGCTGTTTCCTGATTATTTTGTTTATATAAATAATTAGCTTGTTTTGGTTTCATGAATGTATTATCTTACCATTTGTGAATTATGTGTTCATATAAATTCTACTTTCTCTATTTCTATTTCTTTTTGCTTTTTACTGTTTGCTAGGTTTCATCATATTCTATATCATTCATAATAGAGAAATCAGTGTCTGTTGTATGCATATTTGTGATTGAAAATAAGGTAAAATTTAAGTTCCTATAAAGACATAAAAGTTTTTGAATCTGAAAATACTTAATGAGATACCAATAAAGTTCAGATTAGTCACATACATGAATATAAAATGTGCGTGTGCACATGTTAAATGTATCAGCCAGAGGAGGTGAGGATATGAAATGCTTGCATTGAGATCAATATAGTCACTTTCTGAAGTTATGTTATTAAACAATGTGACCAGACCACTGATATGCTTAGTAGGGAGTGAAACTGTTCAGAAAAAATTCTGATCACTTATAACTGTTTCCAAAACATGACTATGAATTATAACCAATTGACTAGTGTTCAATTACTGTATTTAACTATTTCCCAAACCAAGTCAGAACCTGAGACTAGAAGACTCTAGGATCAGAGTAATTATCATAAATTTTATTTATCATGTTTATTCTGATGCAGCTGAATAAAATGTTGTAATTAATGGCCAGTGATAAAAGACTTACAAAGTAAAAATAAATTTCAAAAAAAGTGATCGCATCAGTAAGAGACTGATAAATAAGAAAAATTCTCCTCTACCAAATCTGTATCCTTTAAACTTCCGAGAAGTATTTATTTCTGCCCTAAATCACCATAAACATAAAAGTTCACTCCTTTACAATTAAGAGCTCTTAGAAACAGCATAGTGGAACATTTGAGATTAGATTCATCAGCTTAGTCATTTGTCAGCATGGTCAAGATGATTAGGAAATATTCACTAGTCAAATCACTGATTTACAACTAAAGAATCCATTTGGATTGATCATAGAATAATGGAAGAATTTCCATGTATATCTTTAATCTTTATTTTAGTCTTGTACTCTTGGAAGTTTCACCTCTGTGGATTGGTGTAGGTATTACTATATATTCAGATATCCTGGTATTCTTTTAACTTATAGGACTTGTGTATCAATTTCCTTCTCTGGATTTGGACAGTTGTCCCATTATTATTTAACTGAAAAATCTCTTTTTTCCAATCCTTTTCGCTCTCAGTTACCCATTATCTTTGGTTTCTTCATTATTTTCCCCTTTGCATTATCCTTTTTATCTTATATCAGATTCTTCATGCATTACTACCTTGAGGTCAATGAATTTATCTTCCATTAGATCTATTCTAATTTCAGTCTTTTCCAGAATTTTCTCTCTCCAGCATTGATCTCTCTACATCCTAAATATCTGATACTTTTGTAATATTTCAATTTCTGTATCTGTTCATTAATTTTATTACATGGATCATTAATTTGCTTTTTCTGATTTTACTTGTATAGCTTTATTAATTTATTTGTATTTTCTTTCATTTTTTGCAATTATTTTTTATCATGGGTATATATGATACGAAAAAAGTTTGATGTCTTTGTGATTGGATACTAGATATGTGTTTCTGTCTGTGGTGAATATTCCTTTCATGACAGGTTATCTTTAGTTGAATTTTTCCGAAGATCCATTTTGCTCTGCGGTATATGTGTGTGAGTGTGAGTGTGAGTGTGAGTGTGTGTGTGTGTGTGTGTGTATGTGAAGAATTCTAAGGGTTTAGAATTCCATTTTACAGCAGATGGCACTGTAGAGTTTTTTGTTTGTTTGTTTTCTTTGTTTGTTTTGTTTTCCTTTTGTTTTAGCTTTTCCTACCTTGGGCTTTCACATCATTGTATGAGGTTGTTTGCCAGAGAAAACTAACTATAGCTATAGAGTTTAGAGGTGGGGGAATTGCCTATACAGGTCCAGTCATTGGCATAAGTGGTATAATTGTGGCTATTGTTTGTTATCGCTTAATAAAAAGTGGGGTTTCAAGACCCATGTCTCTAGTGTCTGTCTCTAGGGTCTTGTTTTCAACATTACTTCATAGGATCAGCTTGAGTCTATAGGTAGAAGGGGTGGAGGTTTCTTTCAAGCCCTGTAGAGAACCTGACTGCTTGGCTCACAAGTACTTGTCTCAGGTAAGGGCATGTCTCCACAGAAATCAGTTCTCCTCTCGCTAGAGTCACCATTCAAACAGAGAGCATTGGCTTGTACCACTAATTGTCACTCATGCTGCGGTCTCTAAGCTCCATTCTCTACCTATCTTTTGGTATACAGAGTTGAATTTCCTCTGTGTTTCTTTTGCTGCTGTCAGTATTAGTCTCTGATATCCAAAATTTGTTCTAGTTTCAATCTTAGTCAAGAATCCTCTGAGTTTGGTGTCCCTACTAGACTATTTTCCATTACCTCCCTGATATTCTTTGAAACCATTATCCCAACTTCCTGCCCAGGTCACATCTTTTCAGTGGGGGGGTCTTCCTTGCCAACTCTGCAAGCAACAATCAGTTTAAGCTTTTAAATTCATTAGGAATGAAAATGTAACATGGATTTTAGTTGCAAATTACTTTAATAATTATTTTTCTGTGATAATTTGTCTTATTTTTGTTAGTTTTTTTTTGTTTGTTTGTTTGTGTTCTATGTGTTAACATTTTATTCTATTTATATCTATCTCTTTTTTGGTCTGTGAAAGAGGTAGCCCATATTGTTTCTTTACAAATGAAAGAGCCATAAGGACACTCTGTTTTTTAGGATTAATGTTCCATAACTAAATTGATCCTTGGTAGGATGTATGTGTAATTTGGAAAGAGTTTTCTTCACTTAAGTAAATGATCCATTCAGAATATAGAAAAAGATTAGAGTCTCTGCTATCTATTATGATTACATATTCACTTTACCTATATATTTCTCCAAATATGTTACTGAGGGAATTTTAGCTATTTGTTGTATTAAGATTCAATAAGTTTTAGGGATATGCAAATATAATCTGGATTAGTAAAGTAGGGAAATTTGGAATGGGGTTGGGTAGTATTTTACAAGGATATATGTGTTTAGAAAATCAAAGGACTCCAAGAGGAATCAATACAATTTAAGTATTAATAAATTCTGTTATAAAAATATGTATGTCAGAATCAAAATGTTCCTCTCATGTACTTCACATTGCACAGAAAATCAATTCAATTCAATCCAAATAAGTCTGAATTAAATTGTCTACCTTTTGATTCTATTCTTTACTTGGACATTCCCTCACAGCCTTAGAATACACAATTGCTTATATGAACCCAGATTTTAACTAAGCTTGACTTTTTCTGAAAACTAAACTTTTCCTCACTCACTGCTTTCCTAAATTTTGTAACTTGAACGATTTCCTTTCTTCTTCTATGTACATGGTGTTAATTTTAATAATTGTAGGTTATTCCATAAATTCCTGGGCTTTAACAATATCTTATGTACCACATTATTTAAAGATGATCTCATTTTCCTCCAAACTCTGGTATGTGTCAAAACGGATTTCTAACTTTTTATTGCGATTGTATTGAGAAAATTGTACATTTACATGCAGTTGTAAGTAACATCACACTGCAAGGTGACATTTACACAATACACTAATCTTAACTCAGATTTCCTTTATGTTGCAGGTACTCATTTGAATGTGTTATTTTTAATCTTGCTTATTTCATTTTTTGTCCCTGTATTTTTTTTTTAATAATATGCATTTTTATTGAATAAGTTTTGTTTACATTTGCCTTTTGGATGTTCCTTCCCCCTCCCCCATCCTACTCACCCTGGTCTCTCCATCTCTTCTTTCACAGCCATTTATTGTTTAATTTTTAGTTCCTTGGGTTCTTCCTCTTCTTTCCTGGAGCAATGTCCTTTTGTCCAATGCGGGCGTGGTTTGCTGGGACACAGTGACCTGTGCTTAGTTTGCCAGGTGTCTTTTTGCTGCTGGCCACCACTTCGCACATGACTGTGTTCTTTCAGTGCCTCCTCCTTCTGATTGGCTGCTCTGACCCATCTTCTGTCATATTCTGCTCTTTCTTTGTTTTGTAGTCCTCATTGCTGGCATCGGGAGCGTTTCTCCCTGCCAAAGTTTGTGCACCCATTTTTTGATAGAGATAGGCCCTGGCAGATGTGTGGTCTGGTTTGTTGTGGGGCCACTGCCTGTCTTTGTGGCTTTCCTCACCCCCTAAATTAGGGGGGTCCTTTGTTCATGCTGGAGGCATCTCTGAACAGGAAATTCCATTCCTATCATTGTAGATCACACAGGTTGTATTTCTGAGGTAGTTTCTCTCTATAATTAGTCTTACAGTCCAATAGACCTGACATGTTTGTTGTTGCCGGAATACTTCGTTTTTTCACCTCTGTATTCGTGTGTAACTGCCATTGAGTTGCTGATTTAGTTGCTTCTGGTGAGGGTCGACTGGATTGGAGATTAGAGAGAATGATCCCTACCACCTACAACCCTCTGCCAGCACACCCCCAACTCCCCCACTCCAGCCCGTGCATCCGTAGGGGGGGGTTCAGGGCCTGGCAGCATGGCTGAACCACGCATGTTAATCTTGCTTGTTTTTATATAATATTTACTTTTTATGTCACCTTTACTTTTCTGTGTAAGTTGCAACATCTGAAACCCAAGGTTATACTATTTTCTTTGTAAATAATTGACTCTCCGTTCAGACACATTAGTATATAAACAAGGCAAATACAATTATGAGATTGATTGATAAGATTATTGGGCTGATTATTTCCTATCACATATCTGTGTTTTAACTTTTGAAAATAGAAACCAACCATATTTCTTTTTAGTCAGGAAACTTCAACAAGATTGATTATAAAAGTCACAAAGTCACAAATAAATATCCTCAATTTGGAATTACTGATTTCGTAGAAATAAAATTGGTTCTGGAAAACTTTAGTTCCCTATGTATATATGATGAGAGTTTAACTTTGACAGTACAGCTCTAAATCACTGGCTTGAACAAAATCACCATTTAGTAATATGAACAACCAAAAAGAAAGCATAATATGCTGTGTTCTAGACTGTGTTGTAAGATGAGAAAGAACAAATCAACCAAAATACACATTAGATAGATAGATAGATAGATATAGATTATTATATTAATATGAAAATTTATCAATAACTCTTAGGAGTTGCATGTGTAATGAAGAAGAAATTGAGATGGAGGAGATGGAGATAGATCTGTGAGGCTAGTCCACAAAACAGGGATCTTGGGAAGCATGTCCTGATCCAACTTTAATTAAGTCAAGAAAACACTTATATACCCCAGCAAGGAAAAGTTACAATGATGTAATGTGGAAGTAGCAAAGCATACTTGACATGCAGCAGGCAGGATGCCCCGATGCTTGGTAACAGGATAATTTACCTGGGGGAGCAACAGTCATTACTAATAGGCCATATGTCTCTTGGGGCATTTCAAAGAGGTTAGGAAGCTGAGTTACAGGTGAGAGATATTCTGTCACCCACCCTCTAGTGTGCCAGAGGGGGTTAGAGAGATAGGAGGTGTTCCTCTTATCTGAAGCTCCATCTCTCTACCTGCTTCCAATTTCCACTAGTAAATATTTTTTTTAAAGACTAGTTCTCTCTACTTTGTACAGGGAACCACAGGCTCACATTGCCCAGGGTACCACGGACTCAAACATTCCCAGCCTCAACTTTCCAGGTAACTGGGATTACAGGATTGTGCCACCACGCCCAGCTATTTTTTGGTACTAGATTTCACTGTGTTGTCCCAGGCAGGTCTTGAATCCAAGGACTCCAGCAATTTCTAGTCCTGGCCTCATGCAAAGGCTGCAATTAAAGACATGCAACACTGTGCCCAGTCTGCTCAGTAATTCTTGCTTATCAGCATTATAACCATGATATTAAAATAAGTAATTCATGTTATTTGAAATGTGGATGTTAATTTTTATATGTCCTGTATTCTCCCTTAATTTATTCTATTTTCCACCAATATGCTAGTGCAAAGAATACATATTACTAAAATCTGGAATTATGAAATATAAAGAGTACAAGGTAGTATTCTGCTAAGCATATAAATCCCTATATCTCAAGTGTAAATCTTGTATTGATAAGGAGTGAATTACTGTAAAGAAATTTAAGGACTTAGTTGTTACTTATGAATATAAAAAATATATATAACATCAGTTTAAATTGGGAGATATGTATCTTCCCTTTAGCTTTAATACCATTTTGCACACACAATATTAATTCTGACATGAAAATCTATATGAAGGTAAAATGTTAACTAAAACAAATAATAGCATAGCTTTATTAACATTCTAGTGTATAACTTGTTGAGGATCACACATTTTTATATATTATTACTTATGTATAATGAGACTACATAAACTGTATTTATAGAAAATTATTATGCTGTACACATATTAAATATTTTCATATCCACTGTGTATATATGTTATTCTATTATAAATTGTATTAGAAACTACAAATGTATAAGTTTTAACATGTAATAAATGCTCTGCAAGTAATAATGTTTCTGTAAATGAGCAAGTCTAATATCCTTGACAAAGCTTTCTGTAGAATTTGACAAATTTGGATTTACTTTGTAAATCCAGATTAGAAATGACAGAGGTTTTAGTACATCTGAATGATAAAGTGATTATTTTGAACCATATTTAATGTATAACTATATATACTTAAGTCATAGACACTTAAGTTACTCAGGAAATACAAGAGACATAACCATAAAACTTAACTGCAATGGTTATTTATTCAAGGTATATAATGACTAGATACTTGGAGGCATAAACACCATTTTTTTTTTGCCCCAGCATTACTATAAGCACTCTTTTCAGGTCAAAAGAAGAAAAAAAATCATGTTGGGAGAAAAACATAGTTTATTTGAATTGCTTATGTGTTGTAAAATCATAATCATATGTTAAATCCCCTAAAAGTATATATTTTGTAAAACTAAAGTGTGGTATCTGCTTAGAAGCAAAAGTAATAAAAACATATAGGTTTATATTGAATTAATAAGTTGTAATTAAATATATAAAATAGTTTATGCAAATGAAATGTTTATTAATTTATTTAATAACAATTTTTGAAGCTATAGAAATTGAAGACTATTATATAGAAAACACTGACAGAATATTTAAATTTTTCTATTTGAAAAAAATCTTAATGGAAAAGGATGTCAACAGGCTGGGGTATATTTAAAAAAATAACTGAACCAAACATAATATATAGTTTTGAACTATTAGAATAGAATGTGGAATGAAATGGATTAAAAAGAATTGGGTAAATACAATGAAAGAACTGTTTTTGATGCTGGATGGAAACTAGAATTCGGGTAGTGAGAATAATGTGCTATCTACTAGTATTTATGCTAAGAGTACACATTTGAAACCTACATATTTTGTACAAATGTGACTTCAATTGAAAAAGCACTGTGATTACATTAATGAACATTAAATAACTTAATCTTATTTAAATGAGCAAGTAACACGAGCAAAAGAGATAGAATTATAAATGATAATTACACTGGAAAATAAGGTATTCTAGTACCTTATTGCCAGCATTAAGGGTTAAAGGAAGTTTTGAGAAAATTTTAAAAATTACTGAATCACCAAAAATAATAATTATCAGCATACTTAATACCAGTAAACTACTGAAAATGATAATATAGATTATTCATTGCTTGAGACAATATGCTAAAAACTTTCAGTTGATGTTCACTGGTTAAATTTAACATTTATTAGATTACTGACAGAGAAATATTTTTTTGAAAAATTAGAAAAGACCATTGGATGTGTGGATTTGCTGTGATTAAATTAAAGGGAAGATAACATGTTAACTTTATTTCATGTCTGCATAATTTCATAAAGTAATTTTTGAACAATTAATAAGTGACATAAAAGACACTGACTATAAATATTTAAGTACAATAAATGTCAAACAAACTAAAAATAGCAATAAATATATACAAGTATAGCACATATATAATCCATACATGTATACTTAAACATACATAAAATAAGGCTATTTAATGTTTAGCACTTTATAGAGGAATGAATTACAGAAAATATCTGTTCTGAAAGAAATACATTTTTAAAGACAAATGTAGTTCTTGGCATTAGACTTTGAAAAGCTAGGAGAATGCTTTTTAATGAATGTGAAGTAATATTTCAAGGGAAAACTATTCTCTAATAGAAAGATACTATTCATAGAAACTAATTATAAGAGAGGATTTCACTAATTTTAAAGGTGTCTGACCAAGGTGAAAAATTAACAATGAATCATATTGCCACTGGCTGATCACCTGGTGATGTGCCAGCATTTTATCATATGTACCTAAGATGGAGTTCACCAACTCACTCAGCACAATATATTTACTACAGCCTACAGGATCTATGCTTGTTGCGCATGGGATCATTAAATGGCAATTTATAAATCCAAAATGTCAAAGTAAGTTTTTTTTTTCTACAAAAATATACATATTTATGGTAACAAGTAACTACTGTCATTGACAAATTTCAATTAGCTAATTCAGTGTTTATGATTTTATAATTTAAGGAAATATAAATGAATTAAGCATAAGTTAAAATTATTTTTATTGGATTGGTTCCTTGAGATAAAAAATTCCTTTAAACAGTTTCTTTATTTTTGGAAAAAGGTGCATATCTTTACCACATACTGTTTTTGAGCATTCATCCAAGTACTCCATGAAAAATTCTAATCATCTTCTACATTCCTAACTTACATGAGGCTTTCATGTATTGATTTTGGTAATGCTTAGTGAAATGATATAGTGACTTAAATCATGTGAAATACAATAGCAAAATATTTCAAAAGAAAAATTCTTCATTTGTGAACTAAAGAATTTTAAGACTTTGCATTGGTATTATATCATGTTCAATAAAATCAGTACATTTTTAAAAGGGCTTAAAATAGGCAGAGGTTTTACATATCAAAACAGAAAGATCTTAAAATAAAACCTTTAGTAGCACGCTAAGAAATTGTTTAATATGCAATGCATGGAATTTATATATGAAATAAATCAATATATATCAAAAAGATAATAATAGTATTTTCTACTTTTTGCCCCAAGCTATTTTTCCTTTAAGCTATTTCTACATGACTAACATTTTGAGAAAAATAACGTGTTGTTTGAAGGTGAAAAATACCTAAAATCCCTTAAATCTGTTAAACATAATCAAGATTTTTATTTGTCACAGCTTTTTCTGTTATGCTGTGTTTTCCAATAAAAGAGAAGAAATCTCAATTACTATACTTAAAAGTGACAGCTTTAGCCATATTTATATATGTATATATGCATCATCCTTTTTCCACTAAGATACAATAGGAAAGTGGAACAGTTACAGGAAGATTAATTTATAGGATTTATGGACATTACTTGTTACAGCTACCACAGGTTGGTTAACTTGTCATGCATGTATTATGCTTATTAATTTACATTTGAGAATGTTTTCCAAATTAGCTCTCAAGATCGAAGGCACTTTTACTGATGCCTGTCTTCGTTGCTCTTTGCAGTCTTTTAAAATCATTCTGTCTTATATTCTGCTCATAAGATTATTTCTAATGTACCTCCTGGGAAATATCCTCTTTGAAATTGGCAACACTTAATGAAAAAAATATACATATCCATCGCTAAAAGGAAGATACTGAAAGAAATATTGCTGGTTTATAATCACTCGGTGCAGAAGAATTATTTTGAACATGAAAGAAATCATTAACTGTAAATAATCCACGGATCAAAGATCTAAGGGGGAAATAAGTAGGCTAGAGGGCAGATTCTGCGCCCCATGTGGGCTTAATGAAGGGGCTATCTGAAACACAAGCTCCAGAGGAAAATAAAGTTAGTAAGGCTGTGTCAACCGCTGGACTTCCTCCAGGATAAGCCAGGAAGTGCTAAAAGGAAGTTCTATCAGCAATTATAAGTAGTGGAAAGGAGAATGATTTTTTGGTTAACTATTTTATGCTTTCAATAGCCACTTTCATGATAAGGAGCTTTTCCATGACTCTGGTTAACATTTTAATGCAAGAAATGATGTACTTGGTTTTGGCAGTTTACTTTTATCCAATAAAATTCTGTCACTCCAATTAAATAATGAAGATTTTATGTAGATGCAATTCCAGTCAAACAAATTAATGATATAGGTTTAGAACTGTCCAAACAGTTCATTAGACTCAATTATGTGTTTTCATAATATACTTCTCTTTAAAGTGGTAACTAACTCTGTGCATTTAAAATTGGGTTCAATTTACATGTTTTTCTCTGTATGATAATTGTTTGAACATAGATATATCAAAAGAAGTATGTATCTAACAGTGTTTCATTATGTAATTGTTTATTTTTTTATTTAGAGATATGCCGCTATATCAGTTAGAAATATGTTGATTTTCTAGATGTAATTTAAACCTGTTGAAGATGGCAATAGTATAATAACAATTTTGTATCACTCACTGTCTAAGAGTTTAGAGAAATTCACTTGCAAAATGGAGTGATGAACAAATTCTAAGAACATAGAGTTGGAAATAAAATTTAATTATTAACTTTTTATCTTATTTGATAATATTTTCAACAACAACAACAACCACTATGTTAAAAAATCAAAATAGAAATGTATGTTTCTTAGGGTAGTAGTTGAAATGAGATGAATTGAAAAAAGTTCAGCTTTTTTTTATTATCCAGCTAATGAAAATTGAAATATTTAGAAAAGTATCTATAAATCAAAAACATGGGCTGTGGTGGCAAGCTTAATTAGGTTAGAAGCAATATCAAAAGGGGATCTTGTAAATTATATATTTATATATGTGATAGCTAGATAGAGACATTATAACTACACAGAACATCTCAAACTAAATCTATACATAAAATATATACATGAAAATTGTTTAATGTTATATATATAAATATCTAGATCCTTCCACAAGCAGTATGTGTGTATGTGTGTGTGTATAACACTGAACCATTTCCAGTTATCCATTGAATTTTATGAATTAACAAAAAGACTGTAATTCTAATTTTACTATTTATTGGCAGTCTAACTTTTGGTACTTTAGAGCACTTTTCCAATTTTCAATTGCTCACACTGCCAAAATGAGAATACTACTACTATGACCACAAGATTATCGCAAAAAATTAAGTTATACATGGAATTTCAATGATGAGCAATTACTATGATTAATCAATAATTGATTTATTCATTTTTACTTCTAAGAATTAAAAGTCTGAGTACCTAGTTTTAATGATAGACTAATCTAGAAATAATCTCACAACTGAAAGTCAGAAAAATTAACTGGATCTTGGTGCCTTATTTGGCCTGGAAAAGAATACATTCTAAATATATAAAAGTAGTACTGTTTCCATTGTTTGTAAATTTTACCCAAAGTATTAGATGAATGTAGGACTTGGTATTATCCATCTCCTATCTTTCACTTATAAGTTTAATAAATATAAATAACAGTATAGCATAATGACATGTTGTGGTCATAATATTTTTTTTCTTTTAATATGTTTTCCCTTTTGAAGTTCAGCCATAACAAAATTGTGTGGTCATAGTAAAAACTTATGTTTAAAGTTTACTTATTACACTATCATATTAGTAATCTACTGTGATCATTTGGTAATTCTAGGATGACTCTGATGATTCAATTTGGAGAACTATTTTGCATTCCACTCCCCTATTTTGACAATTTATATCAAATTTTAAGCAAAAGAGGTATATGCAGAAGCAAGGATGAAACCAATAACAACAGGTGCAAATTCTGTTCCCAGGTGTAATTTCTGTTCCCAGTCCTGGTATTCAGCATCAAAACTGTGCCTAAGGCTCTACCAAAACCAGGAAGAAACATTGTTTTAAAACATTATATTTAAGAAAGAGAAAAATAGACTATTTACAGTAACTTTTAGACAGCATGTTATTTTTATACTCTTGGGAGTGACATAAAACTATTATAAAATGTAGTAGATAAATTTTCTTTTAAAAACAAAATTGGTTTAAAAGAAAGACAAATACCATGATTAATCAAACTGAGCTTATTCTCATTTTTTAACATTGATGCACTATTTTATTTATTATTTATTTTACATTGAAGTAAATTTGCAAATGTATCAGTAAATTTATAACTTAATAGCTGTTGTACCCATTCTGTTTAAATACTTTCACCATACTCATTGATGATGTATTTTCTGTTCTAAGGCATAGACATTGCTTTATATTTTACTAAATACAAACTTACATCTGGGATTTTTTTCCTACTATTGTAGGTATATTTTTCTGAAATAAAATCTATAGATGTTATTGGCACATTACACTTGTAGTAGAATATTTAGGTGAATCTTCAGTATTAACTTCTTTTATTGCCATTATCATTATTATTATAACCAAATTGAAACTTAGATAAAAAAGTACATTTTTGTCATAAAATACCTGGTTAAGACATCAAAAATTGTGTGCCATTTACTATGTGAACAGTAATATTTTTGATGGAGTGGTCTATCTGTTTTGTAAAATGAAGTCAAGTATTGATATTCTATTAAGTAAGTATAATTCATTTTGAGCTATTGTAGCATTTTCTCCCAAGAATAACTTTAGGGGGCACTGTGCTGCCGGTATAGAACTCTCCCTGGACAAGTCAGCTCAACTTGTTTTCTTTCTTTGCATATGAAAATGTCTTAGCAAGTTTTGCAAAGGAATCCTATCAAAAGTATCATTCTTTCTTATACTTGTGCTGTTCATTAGAACACTGCCTGGAGAACAATTTTGAATCTTGTTGAAGAGAGTATGTTTCCAGAAACACAGCAAAATCTGTAGTAACTTCAGATGAAGGATGTTATCTACCGTTTGTTCTGCAATTATAAAACAAACGGAAAAAAATATCACAGGACAAAGCAGGAAAGTATGTCACTTGAGATCAAAAGGGATGTTAGGAATATTGAAAATAATAACTGATTCTTTTGTAGCTGGGGGAAGAAAAGTGATACTGTCTAAAATAGAGCAGCTAGCCAGAACTAAAACTCAAAGTGCAAAGAAGATTTGGTAAATTGTAGTTAACAGGAAGGCTAGCTGGAAAAGGTGGGATGACAGTGCCAACAACAAAAACTAAAATGATACCAGTATATATACACCAATAACCATTTGTTCTTTTCAATGGTTTAGCCCTGTAAATCTCCACCCAACCTCCACGCCATCAATCTTTTCTGACATCTGTATTACATTCTGATTCCAAAGCAAATCTTTTGTCATCTGGAGAGATCAAACAAACAATGCAATGTGTTAATGGAATCCCCACTTCTTTGCTTTCATCTCTCAGATTGTTTAATTCTCATACATACATTAATTCAACTGCATCTGATAAATCTACCTGGAGGTTTTCTATCATCTACTTTCAAATCATACAATGTTAGCTAAAATAGTGGTGTGTGTGTGTGTGTGTGTGTGTGAGTGTGTGATGTGTGCATGTGTGTGAGAGAAAGAGTGAGTTTGTGTATATCTATATGGCTATATAGAGATTCTTGTTTTAGATATTTCAGAAACAAACTGCTTTTTTTTTTTTTTGAAAAAGAAATGTATCCTAACATCTTTTTAAGCTGAAATTTTAAAATGAAACCTGGATTTCACTTAAAGAATTGATTGATTTAAAAGAGATAATACCTTTTGCATGCATACTAATTCCCCAGAAAATATATGAAAACATATGATTCTACTATATCATGTGGAGGTTACATGAAAAAAAATTAAAATATTGAAGAAGTAGTGTAGAAGAACTCATCAATGGAAGAGGGATAATGTGCTTTGGTGGTGGGTGTGAGGTTGTGACATACAGCTGTGGAGGTATGAACCTATTCCTGTAAGTCATGTACAGTGTTATAAGCCAATATTATTTCAATAATACAAAAATTAGAAAAAAAATTATGATATGGCACATTTCCTGTTAGTGATCCTTTAACAACTTAAACTTAGTGATTTTGTTATAGAAAGTATTCAGGTTTTATATCTGACTCAAAAATAAAGTAGTGTTTGTTTTATTTCTTTGTAAATATTGAAATTTTGAAGATTATATTAAATGTTAAAAAGTGAGGTATGAAAAAGTGAGATATTATTAGAATATTTTTAATGATAACCTTGGGAAACAAGTGAAACACCAACTTTTAAAAAGGCATTTCTTAGTTCTATCTGTTCACCATTGGTTTGATTTGACTTATCATATTTAAATTATTAACCTGCAGTATTAATATTCTCTTTTAAAACCTGTAACTGTTATAATTGAGGGCCAGTATAAAGAGTATTTGCCTAAAATAAGTTGGCAAACAATAACCATTTAACAAATATTTTGCTATCACCATATGTATGACATAAATGTTCCCATGTTTATATTACATATGTGAAAGCAAATATCTAGCATGTTGTGAAGAAAAAATCTAAGAAATATGATGGGCTACTTTCTGGTAGAGAATATTTCTGAATAAAATAGTCATCTGCTGGTTCCTTCCTTCCTTCCTTCCTTCCTTCCTTCCTTCCTTCCTTCCTTCCTTCCTTCCTTCCTTCCTTCCTTCCTTCCTTCCTTCCTTCCTTCCTTCCTTCCTTCCTTCCTTCCTTCTTTCCTCTAACTCTCACTATTGTTGCCCGTGGAACCACAGGCTTACATTGCCCAGGGTACCAAAGACTCAAGCAATCCCCCAACCTCAGCTTCTCAGGTAGCTGGGATTACAGGTGCGCACCACCAAGTCCAGCTAATTTTTTGGAACTAGGTCTCATTATGTTGCCCCACGTGGGTCTGGAACCCTTAGACTTAAATGATTCCTAGTTTCAGCCTTGCTCTAGGTTGCGCTTAAAGGCACACACCACCTTGTCCGCCGGCCTTCTTTTTTTTTTTTTTTTTAAGGCTAAAAAGATTATGTAAGTGACCAACTTTATTTATAAAATTTTTTAGCTTTAAGCAGCATTTGTAAAATGAATTGATATTCTGATATCAAGTTTTATTTCATTCATTCATTCATTCATTCATTCATTCATTCATTCATTCATTCATTCATTCATTCATTCATTCATTCAATTATTTTTGAGACTTGGTCTCGCTATTTTTGTCCATGGAACCGCAGGCTCACGTTGCCCAGGGTACCACGGACTCAAGCATTCCCCAGCTTCAGCTTCCCAGGTAGCTGGGATTATAGGGACACGCCACCATGCCCTTGTATTTTTTTTCGAACTAGGTCTCTCTGTGTTGCCCCTAGTGGGACTTGAACCGTGATCCCTAGCCCCAGCCACTTCATAGGCTGAAGCTTACAGGCACGAGCCACTGTGCCTGGCTTCAAGCTGTATTATTAATGTCAAAGGTATATTAGGTTTCAGAAGACCTTTTCTTTCTTTCTTTCTCTAACTATATTTCCAAGCATTCCACTTCTCACAGGGCTTCAATCAGTGGGGAGAATTAAGAAGACTAGAAGAAAGAATATTAGATAATCCCAGATTTTATATCTTTATCAGTGTTCATTGGAAGAATTTTAGGAGATTAGTAATAGGCTAAGTGGATTTCTTACTTCCTCCTGTGAAATTTAATAATGTTCTTTATGGGTTGTTTATGACTCTGAAGAAGTTAAACAAAATTTATTAAGGAATTTCTTAAATCCCTGTTGCCATTTCCTTTCCATATAGATATAGTGTATAATTAATGGAAATTCCCTTGGCATGTTTTTTTAATTTCTTATTTGAAATGTTTACTCACAAAGCATGGTAGTTGCCATGTGAATTTTATGATAGTCAGTGGAATATGTCAATATTTTAAGTCACAATCATAATTTTAACTCTGTTTTGCATTTTCTGTAGTGAATTTTTGACAATGCCAAGCACCTTTAATATGCTATATTAAAATGAATATGTGTATTCTCTAGGAAATAATTAATTTCATAATTTTATTTCATAATAAATAATATATTATAAAATTTTTAAATTTTAAATATCTTAAGGAATTATAATATGTGCTGTAAGATTTGATTAATGTTTTTAACTTTAAACTATCAAAAACATGTTAATCTGTGTGTTTAGATCTGTTATTTTTGAGGTACTGGGTTTTGACAACCATACATTGAATTAATGGAAACAATACAATTGCCATATGTTAATATATATGAAAATATCTATCAGTAAAAGGAAATAGAATACATGATTAGTTTGGTTAAATATTTTGTATCCCTGAGGAAAAAAATGTTTAACATCAACAATGTTTTTATGTGGGCTATATGGAAAATATAAAACTTACTTAAGGAGTAATTGAAAATATTTTTATCACATACATTTATGAGAGCACTATAGAAAAAACACTTAAATTTGTTGCAGCCCAAAAACATTTTAAGAGGAAGTAAATAGTTATTTGTAGAGGTAGAGAGATATTTATATACAAGAAAATATTTTTCTCACTAAGAACATCTTAGAGTAGTCCTTTTGAACTTAGTTTTGTCAGTATTTATTTATTTTGTGTTGTTTATACAAGTAATAAAATAGCAAACACAGACTCTTCAAGAATAATGCATTTGCCTTTTTTTCTAATATCCCCCTTTTGTACCTTATTGGTACCATCTAAGATCTTTCTAGAGTGTATTTTGGAACCACAAGCACCAAGGTTCCTATCATCTTGCTTAGACATACCTTACTACAGAGCTACCACATCAGAATCTGCATTTTAACAAGATCCCTTTGTGATGCCTTGTCTCAATTCTTTGAAACACTAGTATTAGATAACAAAGTCTTGAAGTCAAATTAAAAGCAATAAATGGAAAGTTCAGTATAGAATTAGAACCTGGTAAAATATTGCTAATCCTTAATTTTTCCCCCTCGGGTCATCAGACTTTATTTATAGTCAATTCCATTAGTGATGAAATATGCTATCGTTTCTATTGTATTCTTATCACCAGGATTCTCATTCTCTGTTTTAATCAAAATATAATGATAAATTCTAAATTGTCAATAAGAAGTCATTAAACATTGAAGGGTGTTTAAGGAAGAAAAATGCGGCTCCTTGAGTTAGAGACACACACAAAGCAATGGCTGCTTAGCTGATGGCTTCTTTAAAGTGTGCTAATGGAGTTACCTTCTTTCTGCAAATGCTCTTCTGACTCAGCCACCCAGAGTGTGAAAGTTGAGTGCCTCATTTGATGTTTCAGGTTTCTGAATTGAGATATAACTATAAGGATACTGTGCTACATGGGTAAGAAAACCATGACAATGTTACAGCTTATGCTTTCTCATTAGGATATTAGAGTTAAGAGTAAAAACTCACTAAGCATTAGTTTAAGTTGAATTTTTTTTTATTTTTGTAAAAAGACAAAACTAATGATTAGAGAATGGAAACTTTTTTTTAAATCTCCCCTCCCATCATCAAGCTGTGTATAAAGAAGTATATGCATAATCACATAAATTTAGTGCCTGAAATTTATATTTTATATATTCTCTTTTTTGCTTTGAAAGCTATGAATCAATCACTTTGGTGTATTAAATTTGAGTGCACTTTTGTATGTATAGGATGTAGATTATATCAAAACAATGAGTTTAAAAACAAAATTTGAATTGCTTATTGTAGTCTGTAATTATATATTTGAAGTAATTCAACTCTTTTCAAAACATTCAGATGGTATGACTAATGACCTTTATCCTTTACATAAAATATTCTAAATCAACTGTTTGCAAGCCTTTTTGGAAAGGGTTACATGGTAAATATTTAAGTTTTTGCAAATCATACTATCTCTATCTGAACTGCTCAGTCCTGTTTTTGTTCCATGAAAAGAGCCATGAATGATATGAAAACAAATGGATATAACAATATTCAACTAAAACTTCTTTTATAATAACAAACAGCAGGCAGTTTTCTCCCACAGTTCTTATTTCACTTACTTCTTAACCTATTTTTATTGACAAATACAATTTTTATTAAGTAAATAAACTTATCTTAAAATCTAAGTTCCTTCTAGAGCAAAATAAACTAAAACTAAATAAATGTATTTGACCAATTTTGAGGAAAAACATTTATTTATTTTCTCTTGTGTCTCCAGATTGGCATCTAAAACCAGGTAATTCCCAAGCCTCCTATAAGGTGGATTGTGTGCTCAGTACTAAAAATCTCATGAGTTTAATAATGCAGTATTTACAACATTTCATTCCATGGGCAATTTCATTTTGGTTCAAATTGAAGGGAATTTTACCTGTAGATTGTTGTGCTTGGCATATTTTCTGATATCAACTAGTGCCAAGACAGAATATTGAAAGATGCTTCTTAAATACCCTTGGACTAGTACATCTAGCTTAATCTTTCTCTTTCCTCTGAACAATGTGTAAAATGTTGACCAGTTTTTATCTCTTTCAGATTAGTTTTCCTTGCACATATACTAGGTATCTGTTGTTCATAATCTATATTATATGATTTGCAGAGTTTCTGCTATTCTTATTTGTGTTCTCAACAGAATTTTCATTCTCTATGGTTTACCAAGCAAGTTGAACATTTTAACAAATCTTTTTCATTCCACGAAGATTCTTCTATCTCTTTTTGGATGAATGCCAATGTAAATCATATTTTTTCAGTAATAATGCTAGTAAACTTGTTTAGTTTTACTTCAAATTTTAGTTCTTTGTAATTGCTAGTTACATTTTTCAAGAGGCAAAGTACTGATATAAATGTATTATATTATTTTATATGCAGTCTACCATGAATTGATAGTTCTAAAAGTGATGGAAATGTGCATCATAATCTATCATTATACTTTGATTCCTAGTAGATTCAATATTCTGTCCAACTAGTAAACTCTAATAGACTAATGACTAGAAAAGTGTGCTCTCCCAGATCTGTTGTAGATGTTGAGTTAGACAACCAAAAATTACTGTTAAGACACAATGTCTTCCATAAATGCAAACTTACAACAGGGAAGAAAATGCTGTCCAAGCTGGTTATATTGTATTCATCCACTTAAATCTCCTACATTTCAAAAGTATTTCTCTGTATTTAGAAACCCTTTAACGACATTTCTGGCTTCCTTGGGGTGCCTAAAAAGCTCTGTGGTAGCAATAAAAAGCTCTTTACCACAGGACTCCCTACAATTAAGAAAAGCAGAGATTGTAAAAGTTTGCTAGTTTTGAAATATTAGCTTGCCTCCTACTTAAATCCAAACAAAAGCACACTATGGCTCTAGGTCAGCCCAATACAGACAAGACCCGAACTCTGATTTGCCCCATACAAGGAACTATAATGGAGTGGAAGCAGCAGCTACTTAATATATGAGTTAAAATTACCCGTGACTGAAGTGAGCACATCAATCAAAAGTTTTGGCATGTAGTGATCCAGACAAACCAGTGTGGTGAGCTTGAGGGAAGGAAAAGCTTCTGTTTTGTATTCAACAGTTTTCAAATTACCATGACATCCCTTTGCATACACCACCCGACTTCCAGCAGGTGGATTTTTGAGGCATTGTGCTTGGAACACAAAGATGGATCAACTCAGAGCATTTCAGATAGTTTCCTGTTTTGTGTTCTAACAACTGGAACTGCATAAAGCCTTCCAGATTCTTCACATTTTTTAGGTGTTGGGGAAGGAACAGAGAAGTTCACTGAGAACAGAAAATGAAACAATTAGAGATGAAACAGAAACATCTGTAGATGCTCTTTAGTTTTAAGCGAAAAATGTGCATCAGTTTCGACTGTTTAAGCCTAAATACAATTTGTTATCTAAGTGATTTTCTTAAAAGATCTACTGTATCAGGTTGGCTCTATCAATTTCAATTAATTTCTAAATATATTGAAAGAAGTATCATTAACCATATGTTTAAATAATAATTTTGTACAAGCATGTATAGGATGATAGTATAGTGCATGTCTATAGCAGGTTACATTCCCTCTCACCTATTTCAGTTGTTAATATCAAAGTGAATTCTGCATACAGTTCTATAATACCGCTTTCCACAAAATTTCTGAGAAGTGGCTATGAAACCTAAGAACAAATTTTGTTTCAATAAGAATATAGATGGGCAGAAAAATGATTAAATAATTCTATTTGCTAGTTTTTTTTTTCACTACAGAATAATAAAATCAAGTGTGAGTCTTTCTTCCCTGTCCACTTCATTAATCATTTAAACTAATTCAGTTCTAAGTTACTATTAATATTTGAAATTACTATAATATAAAATATTAACATTTCAGAGTCACAATAATACTCATTCTGATTAAAAAGCAGATAAAGTAAGAATCTGGTAGTTATAAAATATATGGTAAAATATTTTAATTATAGTCAAACAGAGTTAGTGAATGAAAATTTTATGAGTACTGTGTTAATGCTATAAACTGGTAAGTACATTATTTGGTTCAGTAACTGAAAGTGAATCCTAGACTGAAGAAGAAAAAGATAAAACCTTGTGTCTAGTCATTTTTATTCACCATTTTGGTCAATTAAGGTGACTGAATTAAATATCTGAATGAGTCCAGTTATAAATATTTCTGAACACAAATAATGGTTTTCTACTTCGGAATGCCTCTTTCCTGCCTGCTCTTTAATGATTACATGGCATAATAAGTGAAATATATGTATCCCTAAGAGAAGAGGTATATGTTTGCATTCTTTTAATAAAAGGAAATTGAGAGAAGTTTTTAAAAGAATAACTAAAGTGCTCTAGTTATATTATGTAGCTACTCTACCATATACTTTTTAGCTTAAAAGTATAAATTTCCACCACCATAGTCCACTGTAAGAAACTTTTGACCCTCTGTAAGAAAAAAATAAAAATAGCTGAAACTGCATGAATTAATATGCTTGGCAGTTACAACAACAATGTTAAAAAACATAAAACCAAATATTTCAAATCTCATAATTTTGGAGAACAGAAGTCCACAATCAAGGTGCCATTAAATTCAGTTACTGGCAAGAGCTCTCTTGTTGTTTCACAGAAAACTACGCTATGGCTGTGCCCTCATATGACTTCTCAGGATGGAGAAGATCTTTTGTATTTCATTCTCTTCTTATAAGAATACAATTAGTATTTGGATTAGGGCTCCATCCTGTGACCTCATTAACCTTAATTACATCCCAAAGAATCTATTTCTAAATAGTTACTTTGGGATTTAGGAATTCAAAAGATGACTTTAAGTAATTTATATTTAATCACCGGATTGTGTAAAGGTGGTAATATTATATTCATATTTACGTACATATAAAAAAATTGAAAATACTTTAAAATTTAAATTTTCATCAGTGGTACTTAAATAACAAACATTTATAAGAAAAAATCACATATTTAGGAATTCTAAAATTAAGCATTATTAGTCAATTTATTCCAATTTCTAGTGATATGCCCAGCTTTCTGGGGGAAAGAAGATATGAGAAGATTAGAAAATATGACCTTTAAACTAAGATATCAAAATTTTATATCCAAATAAATGCGATATCAATTACATTGCCATATTTGTTTGTTCTCAAATAGAGATAAATATTCCTCTTTAACTTTTTATGCCTTTGTAGTCATTACCTTTATCAGAGTAAAATTATAAGAATTAAATATTGCATTATTAAGACTATCATTATCCTTTTAAAATTTAGTTGGTATCAACAGAAATTGTTCAGGAAATTTACATAGGATATTTTTGTCTTCTTTCTGAACATCTTCATTAAAACTCTAAGTGGGTCTGATCCAGGATGAATATTTATGTAGTTTTAGGCAAGTGAGTATTTAATAGCCTCTATAAAATTGACAGCTGATAAATCTCATTAATTTTCTACTATTTTCTTTTTAATTATACCTTTAAAAGAATATGATTAAGAAACAGTATTTGCCACCTCATGATCTTTGGATCAAGTCAAGACCTAGGAACTTCATTATAAATACTTTTGTCTACATTACTTTGGTAGTATTACTTTTTCAAATGTGAAGGGCCAACACAAAGTCATCCATTTAGAGCTGTATCTTAAAATCATTTCCCGATATTAACTTGGTTCATGTGTTTCATGGATGGCTCAGTAACATCACTGAGGTTTCTGAACATCTGACAATTTGGATATATGCTAGTTAATGCTGGCCTGCTCTAAAGCAGTACCACAGAAACGTGCTGTAAGGACTGACAAGAACGTTAACAGATTCTTTCCTGATGGAACTCTTTTCAGGAGCACAACAACACCTGGCTGCTTGCTGCCCCATGCCAATACTTGTACATGTGAGACTTCCAAGGTGGGGGGCAGATGAATGTAAGGACTAACAATGACTCAATGAATAATCAAAACTGAAAGAACACATAAGGTGAACAATATGTTTGCAAGCCAGGAGCCAAATTGAGAGTAATCTTGATATTTAATTAATAAAATTAATCAGGACACCTTCCTAACACTTTCTTCATTAGGTTTCTCATACTGCAATATAAGGAAGCCCTATGAACATTCTCATTGTATATAGTTTTACAACATGTTGAGGGCAAACCTAAGCTTTTCAGAAACACAGTGGTCCATTAGTAGCTGCTTTATGTACATACTCCCAGTAAGAATTCTTTATGAGGTTTTTCTTCACTGTTCTGTGACCTACTCATCCAATTTAACAGCAATAACCTTTGCTGAATGACTTCATTTCACAGGAAGATACTTGGAGAATCAGTTTGTGCTTGTGTGACAGAACTGGTGATGGTGTTAGAGACTTAAACTGGTCAAATTAAGTAAGAAATAACAATCATGATTAGTATTCCACCACCTTTCTTTTTTCTAATTCATACATTATACAATTTAGCATGACTTCTTTTTTTTTTTTTGTTTGTTTGTTTTAGATAATTGTAAACTACACAAAGAAGAGGGAGATCATTTTGAAATTTATTTTAGTTATGGACTAAATTGCAAAGAAAAAAAGTGTAACATCTTTAAATATTACATCAGAGAAAGGAATGTAGCCACCTTCAGATTATCCCATGCAGCTTGAGACAATCCCACTTTCAAATAACATCAAATTCTTTGTAAAACTGATAAAAGCCCACAAGATAGGCTCTCTCCAAATTAAGAAATCCCTTCAGTGACCATTAGGAATGTTGTCCAACTACAAGCTCTTTGATTCATGAAACAAGTTCTCTGATTGAAGACTCTACCAGAGGTTTTTCTTTTGCTAAACTGAATTCTAGTTCTTGTTTTTCTCCCATTCATCCTTCCATGTTTGAAACTTAGAATGAGTCTACCTTTTCCATAGTAGATTTATTTGAAGCATGAAAACATCATCATGCCTACAAAACTGCAGTCAGGATTTTTCTTAATCAACTGGAAGAATGCCAGTAATTGAAAGTAATACTCAGAACAAATAATGTTTATTATCAATATACATGACGTATATTAATCCATTTAATCCTCACAAAAATCCTCTGAGTATGTTATTATTATTATCTCCATTTTACAGGTAAGGAATTCTGCACAGAGTAGTTGAAATGTCTATGCAAGGTACAGAAATGCTAAGTGGAGTATTGAGATTTATTTAAATTTCTTCCCCATTAAAAATGTATATGAAAGCAGTCAGAACAGCCTTGAATATGAAAAGTCTAGGGCAGCAGCAGTTGCTCATTCTGACTACTTGAATAATTATTATTGTTATTATTATTATTTTGGTACTTACAGATCTCACTGAGTATAGGAGACAAACATCAAGTAGCAAAGCCATTATGGTGAAAAATTAAAAGGAGAGAGGGAAGGAGAGAAATACTTTATCAAAGATTGGGGGCTAAAAAAGAGAATAAGGAATTTAAATCAAAATTTTTGTGTCATTTTGGAAGATTCACAATATCCTGGAGTCTCAGCAATAACCAAGAATCAACATTGCAACAGTGCATGGTGGCAGCAGAATAAATGGGCAATAAATAGAGGAAAAATTTAACTTGTAACCTTACCTTCAATACTGTCACACAAACTTGTTCAACTATAGTTGTAAAATGATATGACACATTTGCTATTGACACCTTTACTTCCTTGCTATTTTTAAAACATCTTTTTGACTCTTGGTAAAAGGTTAGTTGCTGCCATGTCTTTAGTAGGCCGTGAGTTCCATACATTGTGCTATTTTATAAGGTGACTTTCTTAATTAAAACCTAGCTATTGTCCTCCAGAAGTGACAATGAACTACGTACTAAAGTCATGCAAATATATATGTACACTGTACTTATGGTACATATGACTTTTTCACTACTCTCTCAGGATCAATCTCCACATAGATAAATAGATAGATAGGTAGATTAGATAGATGGATGGATGGATGGATGGATGGATGGATGGATGGATGGATGGATGGACAGATATAGAAATAAATGTGTTAGGTGAAAAGAAAGGACAGAAAATTTCATAAATCTGTATTAATAGAGAAAATCTTCATCAAGAAAATAACTTTGAAATGACCTCAAATGTAAGTGAATATATTAAGAAATTAGAAAAGAACATTTTATTGAATGGGCATGACATATACATAGTCATTGAAAGGCAAAAGAGTATCTGAAAAGGTAAATGATCTGAATGAACAGGTCACTTGTGTAAAAGTTGTTAGAGAGTGTTTGAAAAGTATTCTGTTACTCCTGACATCAAAGCTATGAGTTTTAACAACATGAACTGTTAGTCAACTTTCTGCAGAGGAAGAAAAAAAATCTCCAATCAAGCTTTAATACAGTGTTTATTATCAGTTGTCCTATTTGCCTATATATTTGTTTCCCAGTAAGGAGATCATGTAGATGATAAGCAGATAGGTAGATAGGTGATAAGATAAACAGAGATAGAGTGTAGCTAGAGAGATAGACAGATAGATGATGGATGATAGAGAGAGAGATGTTTAACTCAATTAACTTTTTTAATATTTGTTTTATCATGTTTAAATGTTATAATAAAGGATACCATGAATACAATATGATAACTATTCTAAAATCATTTTTATTTTAAAGTCTTTTAATCCAGAAATAGTCATTTCAATAATTTGGAGTTGTATCCATCAATATCTGTGCTTTCAACAGAATATCTTTTTTGCCTTTATAGGCATTTCTAAAATAGCATTCCACTGCCTTGAATATTTTCTCCAATAGCTTTACACCCATCTACAAGTTGAATGTGCCTGTGAAGGCTTAGGCAACCAAGCCATAATAGCTGCTGTCAGCATCTTGAATCAGAATGTTACAGCATGGAAAAGTATATTTCTAATAGTGAAGCACCTTAGAAATGCTCACTATATTTTTGGATAATGTTTTCCTACATACGTTTACCAAAAAATGAATATTCAATTACTATTTAAAATGCCAAAGGATAGTCTATTAATATTTATTTTGAAATTTCAAATACTCTACATTAATATTTTATTTAGAGCCATGCATATGACTATGTATAAAGGTGTTGTTGCTAAGCCATAAATATGTTACCAGTGATTTTTTTAAATTTAATAATGTGCAATACTATGTTTAACTTGTGCAATTAATATATTCCAAAAAGTATTTTAAGGAACTGAGACATGACACAATAAAATTAAATACAAAATAAATAATCACGAATTTTAGTCTTGATAATAAATTCTAATGATCTGACTATACAAAACTGCATGTACAATTTCCAACAGCTTGAAAAAAAGGACAGGAGGTCATTCATTCATTGAGGAAAATTATAACTGATTTAGGGGAAAAAAATCAACTTCTAACACTAGATGTTAATTTCATTAAAGTAATACCTCCTGATATTGAGAAATGTGCTAATAATAAAAAAGACCAACTCAAATCTGTCATATAATTGGGTCAAAAAGCAAATTCCGTAGGATATGCAGACGGTGGGTGAGTGAGGTGGGAAATGCACTTGGTATGTGAGGAGATAGTGTGATTTGAATTGTGAAAGAAATTAAAAATCAAACGAAACAGACTAAGCCTCCGTTCTTCTTTCTTTCAGAAAGAACCCTTGCACAACAGAGTTTATTTCACTTTGGCCAAGGAAATTGTCCCTTTAAGCTATGGGAATGAATTGTCTCTTTTTAACCGCCTTTTCTCCCTGCAGTACATAATCACTGTCTGTCACACTTTGATGTCATAATCATCCACTGAAGCTCCACCGTTAAAGAGTAAATCTGCTTAACTCACAAAAAAAAAAAAAAAAAAAAAAAAAAAAAAAAAAAAAAAAAAGAAAGAAAGAAAAAAAGGAGGAAAATTGCACAGAGGCTCTGGCTCCCCTTGTCTCAATGGCATCCCATTTGAATTACAGAAGTGCGGTATTATGTCACTTTGGTATTACGGGTGCCATTTCAAAAGCCAAAAGCCTTTTTAAAAAATATATCTTAATCAGTTCAAATAGAAACAACAACTATTTGCCATTAAATGAGCATAGTGTGTGTGTGTTTACGCGTGCACGCGTGCATGCGTGAGCAGCATGAAGAAAGCATTAGACAGCCGGAGAATGCTAGTGTATCTTCAAACTGCTCCTTTCTAAAGGAGTAGAAATCTTCTACTTGACATGTTCTTCCTTGTCTAAAGAAATAGTTTGCCTATGTTCACTCCTAAAGGATATTGAATAACATGTCTTCTACATACCAGGTCTTCATACAATAATATTGTAATGAACATTGGAAGATTTTTACTAATGATTATTATGATGATGTATCAATGCGATTTTTATTGTATAATTTTTAATTGAAACCTGAATATTTTTCACTTATTTTCCACCTTGCCTGGCTACTTTGTTGTTACGAACAATATGGTCCTGAGCCTACCGATTTCAATAGCAATGAAAATATGTATCTGTGTTTGATAGTTTATATTTATTGTGTTCTAACATTCTACAACTGGGTGCTATGTTAAAATGCTTACCATTTAAAAAAAATGGAATTTCCACACACTTGCTCTACCATCTTTTCTGCATTCATTTACTCATTTGAATTCAGGATTTTTTCTTTTTAGTTATCTCATATTCATGAATAAGGAGTTAAAGAAAAGCTTAAGGAAAGAGAGAAATCTCATTTTATTAATTTCATGTCAATAGCACTTGGTTGCATCATAATCATAAGGATATATGCTGAAAAAATCTCACAGAACACAGAAAATTTTATCATTTGACTTATGGATACAATGCTAGAAGCTTGTCCTATTTGGAAGAGGGCATTTGAACTTCTATTTAAATGGTTCCCTGCTACTGTCTGTATTCTTACCCCTTTAATTATAATAAGAACAACTTAAACACAAACAAAAAGCAAGCAAAGGTTTCAAAGATTACTTTAAATCAATTTCCACACTAAATATTGAAAGATCATAATTGTATATTGTAAAATTTTCTAAAAGTAGCAAAGGAATTACTGGCTTAGCTGATCAAGCTTTGTTTGCTTATATTAGCTTTCTTTCTTTCTTTTTTTTTTTTTGAAATAGCTTTTTATTAGGACTTGTGTATTTGTTTTGAATGGACAATTAAGTAAGGATTACTATCTTTTAATCTATAAAAATAGCACCACAACAACAATAAACAGATGATACAGGTAGTTTATGTTATATTTCATTTACAGATTTTATCTTCATTCATTTCATTGTTGAAAAAATAATATGTATGTTGAAGAAGGTGCAAACATTACAGTAAAAACTATACAATGAAGATAGCAAAAGCTTTCTTTATTTCAGATTCCTAAAAAACTACTTTAATTGTGTCGTTATTAATCTTGGGACTTTTTTTTATTTTATTTGAGATAAAGTTTATATGCAGTAGGTAAATTTGGGTTATTTTAAATCCAATTCCAAAGCAGTAAAGTCCCTCTAATGTAACCCATTTATTTTAATAGATTTCAGTATTATATTTTTCCCTCACTATAGTATCTTTAGTTGCTATTTCTTTGCATATAATAAGAAAGATATTTTGACATTTCATTCTCAGACTTCTTGAATTACATGATTTTAAATTGGTTAAGTCACCATAATTAAAAGAGATTACTTCACTATCTTTTTATGTTAAATATTTATTTTTCAATAACAAAACTAAACAAGTAAATCATTAAAATAGAAAACCTCTAACTCTTAATTCAAACATGCTGATTGCACTTCTATATAGCCATTCCTTTGTTCATTAAACCTACACTCTTGAGGTTTCTAATTACAACTTTTAGATCAAAAATTTAGGTGATTCATCCAGAAACAGGAAAGCTATGGTAGGAAAATGAGATACTTCTTATCATAAAATGAGGATAAATTGCTTTCTTAACTAGATCAGGGGAAGCGGTACCTGCCTTCCTGGACATAATTTGTCAGAGATTGCTTTTCTTGCATGTGCTATTGTACATTTTGAAACATTGCCGGCAGATAAATCCTTTAAAAAGGAAGCTTTAAATCACATATGTAAAGGGATCCTGCTGCATTGTAAGACTGTCTACTCTTTTTCCACACTGAAAAGAGATGCTATTCACTAGCTGGAGAAAGGCTTGACACAACACTGTGAATCACAGTTCACCCAGGGCAAGCACAGGTAGAACATCTCCATAAATCAGGACTTTTGGGACTGCATTCCTTCCCTCCATTTTCACTCTTTTAGAAATTACACATTCTCAGTTGCAAAATTGCAGGCACTGTATTTAAAAACCACACATTCTATATTCTTCAGTGAGTCCCTCAACTCTCACCCCAGCCTAGATCATGAAGACAGCATCCTTATAGATTCGCTTAATGTGACCATTTTAAGGGAGATCAAATTTGGAAATTCTATTAGTAACAGATTATAGTCTAAAAATACTGCCAGCAAGCATTTCACACTCTTAAAAATTATAATGTTAAGAAGATATTGTTATTTTGTGTGAGTTTGAGATTGAGTGAACTGACACTGGAAACGGGAAAATAATAATTGCAAATGTTTTAGTTGATGGAGTTATGAAGCTTCTATTTACCATGATTTCTCATCTACCTGCCTGCCTATCTATCTATCTATCTATCTATCTATCTATCTATCTATCTATCTATCTATCTATCTATCTATCTATCTATCTATCTATCTATCTATCTATCTATCTATCTATCTATCTATCTATCATCTATCTATCATCTATCTATCTATCTATCTATCTATCTATCTATCTATCATCTATCTAATCTGTCTATTTAATCTATCAATTTTCCTAGCTATCAGATCACCTATCCGTCTCTCCCCTGAGAGGCAATTATGATAACTCTATGAATACTCTAATATTGTTAATTCTTATTGAAAGAGGATAATTTTATAGAATTTGCAGTTTGCAAGCAAGGAAATAATGCTCTTAAAATGTCTATCAAGCAGTTTTATACAGACCCATGAAAAGAAAAGTAACATGACTGTTTCTGAACTTTAGAGAGACATCTGTAGGCAGTTTGGAAAATGACTTGGAGAAATTGATAAGGAGAATAAATGGAAACCTGTAAGAAAATAGAAAAACAGAAATTAGTTTTTGTAATTGTGAAGACCAGTTAAGGATTCTTCAATAAAAGTGAAGACAATTAGCAAAATGGGGAGCATTCTGTGGATATGCGGGGACATTTGTGGTAAGAAAGAGAAAGTGGGCATATATGGGGGTGAGTAGCATTTTATTGTCTTCCCCAAACTCCAAGGAGCAGATATGATAAACTTGTATTATAGTGATTTTAAGTTCTGTGGCTCTGTGTCTAAGAGAATGATGACAGCAACTGAGACACAGGTATAGGTGGATGATATATATAAGAGAAGACAAAAGGAATGTTTTGGAAGTGTGAATCCATTTGCTCTCAATTATATAGAATTATCAATAAAAACTAGCTGGGCACGGTGACTCATGCCTGTAAGCTTCAGCCTATGAAGCGGCTAGGGCTAGGGATCAAGGTCTGATTCTTGCTCCAGACAACATAGCGAGACCTAGTTCCAAAAAAAAAAAAAAAAAAAAAATAGTTGGGCGTGGTGGCGCATGCCTATAATCCCAGCTACCTGGGAAGCTGAGGCTGAGGATTGCTTGAGTCTGTGGTACCTCGGGCAATGGGAGCCTGCAATTCCACAGGCAAAAAATAGTGAGACCTAGTCTCAAAAAACAAGCAAACAAGCAAAAAAAAAAAGTTTATGTCATTTTAATTTTATTTTTTTGTTTGCATCATGTGTGTATTGCTGAATTTTGCTCTTTACTCATCAGTGCAGTCACCTATGCTCTCATTACCAGTTACCTCAATCTCATAAGGCAATTTCATTCTCTATATGTGCTAATTTAGAGACTTCAAAATATCTTCAAAAATACATCAAAGAATATATATTTTTTTCTATCTAGTGAACTTCTTCATATTTGAGGCCCTGATCAAAAAGAGTGTGCTAAAAAGTGACTCTTCCCATTCAACTTACCTCCACATCCATAGTCCTTGATTCACACTGATGCTGTTGCTTAGCTCCTTATGTTGACAGGATAGTTTTCCAGTCCCACTCTTCTCCAACCTCTTCCAAGTCTTTCCACAAAATAAATAGATTGTGAGGGCTTTGATAAGAGAGAGACTGTATCTTATTGAGAATTGTATGTTTCACATATATACAGCATTGCATTATCTATGATGGAACATCAGCAATTGTCTATTGGAGTGAATTGAAGAGATGAAAACAGATGCATATTTAGGCACTAGTATAATTTAATAATCATATCATTCCATGTGAGAATATATTCCATATCTTACCATGAACATCATAGATGGCTTTCCTGCCCTTTGAAATGTAACTGCTTCAGAAATACTTCCTCCCTAATGTCATACTACAGGAATTGAAGAGCAGTTCCAGTATTTTTCTGTTACGTTGAAGCTTTATGATGATCTTTGCTCAAATGTTCAACACTGAATCTATATTCCTCTTTTTAGCAACTTAAATTCCATCTTTAGGCTCATGTTACCTATTTCTCTATGTTGTTCATACTTCAGATGACTTGAAACGTAGGTGTAAAGCTTAGCTTTAGCTGATTTTCACACAAAAACTTTTTGTCAATATTGTAAAATCACAAACCAAAATATGAAATAGATATGGAGCAAGCTTTAGCAAAGTAGTGTGGCACTTAGTTGGGGAGTTAACCCTGGCAAAACAAAGTATCTAAACTCTAATATTTGACATTATTCATAGCAAGTCATTTGGTACACTACCAGAATGTTGTGGTTTGGTGATCAGTTCCCAGCACATTAGTTTGTTATAAAAGTAATTAACCGACAAGTTTGTTTCTACTAGGTTGAGGACAATAAGTTTTCCTATACTTTACAGTAGTAATGTTTATGTCATAATCCTGTATTCACTAAGAATTCTTCATTTTCAGTTGTGCGTTCTTACTTTGTGTGTATGTGTGTATATGTGTGCTTAACCTTTTTTCTACAGGTTGCTGCTGTATAATTTTTCATCTCTACTTTCAGAACGCCTGAGTATAAGAAAATGATCTATTATTTTGATTAGTCTCAACTATCTAAGTTAAATATACTCCTTCCCTTGCCATAACATATCCATTTACTATTTTCAAGTAAATTTAAATATCTTTTTGCTATAAACTATTTCACATTTATCTTCAATACAGAATTAGTACAACTAACTATTCTCCTAGTGATCTCTTAATTTTCTGCTCATAATCTTATCTGCCATAATTTATCTTTGATTTTAAATATTTTTATTTTTATAATTTTACATCTCTGCTATTCAGTTCTTATGAATATTTAAATGTTCTCAGTTACACATCCCAAACTTAATTATCAAGAAGGCCTTTCCACTGAGAAATCATAAAGCTACTTCAAAACCAGAAATCATGGTAAGTCCCCTGTGTTCTAAGTCTTGTTTTTCTTACTATCATTAGATCAATATCATGTTTTTGTCTGTTACACATGTGGTTCACAGCCATACTGCTTTCATACCACATTCCATGTATTCCAATTCCTGTTTCTTCCTTCTCATCTCTAAAACACCATCCAAAACAAACAGCCCTTTCTTCTTCCTTTAAAAGCATGTTTTCTCTGGTCCCTGGGGGCATATACTGTCTCTCACATGGTGGGTCTAAAATGTTTTGAGAACAGATGCTATAAGAGAAATAAGCATCGGCACACGCGCTGTGGGGGGCACAGAATTTATTACTCGAATGCATCTCTGAACCTGGCTATTCCTCCATCCCTTTTATGTTTGACCCTGGATGGCAGTTGGGCACTGCCTGCATTTAAGGGAACTATGAGCCTTTATGTTCAGTACAATGCTTCACTGTCTTTAAGTGCTCACAGGTGTTTTTATTAGTTACTTAAGAAAATCTTGTTAATAACTATGATACTGATGTTAATAATAAAGCAAAAAATATTGAAGGTAAAGATGGTGATCAAGCAGAGGAGCATTCAATTAAAAGTATGTAGACCTTTATCACCTATATTTTCAAACGAAACTGTTTTGAGAGGAATACAGCTAAGTGTGAGGAAACTCTTATATCTCCACAGGGAAACCTGACATTTTTCAAATTGTAGGTTTTACATCAATGTATCCTGAATGATTCGTAACAGAGTATAGGCATAGTTTAATATCTTGGAAGACGTAAAAAACAGAAGACTGAAGGCAAAAACTGCTTTGGCAATTGTTAATTCTGTTCATGAAGAAACTTGTGATTTTCCCCTTAGCAAGTATATGATGGGATTATAGTTTCTTACCCTCTGTGACCATTTGGCTTGCTTTGACCAGTGAAATCTCAGCAGAATTGATGATACCTTTTGCAGTCCATGTGCAATTGGCCACACTCTCCTTTACCGTCTGGCATGACGAAAAGCAGGCTGGTTCTCCAAAGTCTTCATTGAGCAGAGTCTTGATGACAAAAGATCTGGTGGGGTGAGACACCATTTCAAGTGGGTGGAATTTGGTGGTTAATTGTTACTGCATCACATCCTAGCCCAGACTGACATTTTTGGTTTCCTAATTGTTGCAGGACTCTGAGTGCAAAATATTTCATTATTGAATTGATATAGATATTTTAAAACAAAACTACAAAAGACTATTTTCTAAATACTGATGGATTTGCATGTTAAAATGCAGTAATTCAAAAGTTACAGCTTCTATTATAGCCCTGTCTTTATCATTGGACAACTTCATACATTTGAGGCAGACATTTTCTTTTTATAGATTATAAAAGTAGAAAGAAACTTCTCTTTCCTTTGAAGACACAATTGGCTGAATGAATAAAGACATTCAAGCAAATCTCATGACCAATATTCATAAGGAAGATCTTTAACAAAAAGCATGAAAGCTGAAAAAATAAAAAGTACTCAGTGCTTTGAAAAAATACTAGAAATACCTAATCAGTAATTGAACTATACCTTAATAAAGAACCCAAGGTAAAAATTTCTTCTGGGATATTTATTTTATATTACCATTTGCAGAGAATTTTGAAATTGAATTCTAGATAGTTATATGGAATTAATATTTTGGATATTACCTTTTTCCCTGATTTAATTTTTTGACATTTTTTAAAAGTGAAAATAAATCGATTCAAAATAAAAATCTTCTTGTACAACAAATAGTAATTCCCTCATTTTTTTGGTAAATTTTCTTCAAATATGTATCTAATATTTTAAAAAAGAAAACTTAACTTTGGTGCATTTATTAACAAATATTCAGTAATACTAGAAATGGAGCTAAGTATGAGATATACAAACACATATAATATGAACTGCAATCTTAAAGTATTTATAATGAAATTAATTGTAAAACTATCAGAGAACTATATATATTTATATGAAGATTGGACAATATAGAGAATGGTGAGTTGGTATTTTTTAGTAACATGTTTGAAGTGAAGTGATGTGAATGCAGAGCTTTGAATCAGATACGGTGTCCTAAGTCAACATTACCTCAAAAAAATAGAAAAAAAGTAGAATTTGTGTACAAAGAGAAAAACAATATTGATACAGATAGTCTTTCTTCAGAATGGTAGACATCTGAACATTCATCTTAAAAATATTTTGGCCCTGTCATATCTAAATTACTTCAGGAGAATTTTAAAAATGTGTGGAATGAAAGAATAGTGAATATATAAAATTTAATAAATAAGAAAATATCAACACATCTGTTTATTATTTATTACTATTGTGAGCATAACTTCTAAAATCATAGGAGGCTTCCTTTCTAATAAATCAAATTGCTCTAAATGTTTATAACTGCCTGGTATTTTCTATTTAAAGTTGATCTAAAGAATTAAAGTAATTCATCCAAAATATGCACAAATAACCTATAAAATCTCTAGAAAGCAAATTTAATAATCAATTTTTATACCTGTGGCTAAGTTTATTGGGATATTGGGATAAATATTGTATATTTATTTACATAAGCAAAAATAACATTCTAAATGTACAATATCTTGTAAATTACAGTTATTTTTTTAACTTGGAAGGATTTTCCAAACTGCCTAAAAATGCTCATTCAAAACAAAAACCCACAAAAGAAAATAATTTTATAGAAAATGTATATCAAATTCCAAACCACTAAATGCATATACATTTTTATTTTATTTTGCTCTAATAATAATTTTTGTACAAAAAAAATGCTTGTGCTTTCTCAAAATGGTTAAAATCTAAGATGCCTCATTTTTTCTATCAAATCCTTACAAAATATATTCAGCAGAATGATTTTTATGGGCAGGATATACTTTAAAATTGAAAAATAAAAACCATTTGACCACTAAGAAAAGATCTTTGCTCTCAGTAAAGCAGAATTTAAATGTTATTCTTTGGATATTCTCACATGTCTGTGTAACTAAGGGGTTCAAATATAGCTTAATGATGCAGAAAATACCCTTTGTCTAAACACATAGCTATGTTGAAGTTAGCTTGATACTCTGCAGGCAAAGGTAGGTTATAGATAAAAGTTTTGAAACATACCTGCCAGACATCCTGCAAAATGCTGTGTTTTCTGAAGAGAAGGTGGAAGCAATTTTTTTCTCTTAACCTAAACTTGTATTTGTTAGGGTTTGGATAATATCGTTGCAAACAAGAAATCACTTTCTATCAGCAGGAACATTTTTATAAAGAACTTTATTCAATCTTATTTCAATAGTTTTTCCTTGATAATATGAAAGATGAATTAAGTTGATCACAAAAGACTTTCACTACTCTGAATTACCTATTTCACCTTGGAAAGCTACACAAAATGAACCTCTTAAGCCTTTTGAAAATGACCTCCCCCCCCCCCCCCCCAAGCAATGATTTATCTTTCCCTTCGAAAATCCGTTTTACAAAGGGGAGTATGATTAAAGGAAGCCAACCAGCACAAACACTTGCTGAAGATCCTGCTTATCTGGAACTCACTTGACAATGTATGTTTTTGGGGTTGGGAATGCTGCAGGTTCAAGGGATAATTCTGCCTTTCAGGCACTTCAATTTATTTCATGCCTGAGCACTGTCATTGTACGCAGACAAGATGAAACGCATCGTTGTGTAAAGAAATTGAAATGGAATCCTACTTGACCCAGCAGGATGGGGCATTATGTTTGACTCAGTAGTGATTCCTGGAATAATATCTAATTCCAGGAGGAAAATTTCTTGATATGGCCACCTGCTGTGAAAGGCTTTGTCCAGGGATCACAAGTTGTTCTGGGTGACTAGGTTCAGGACATGCCTGGAAGAATGCAGCTCGTCTCCTGCTGGCATTTGGATCTCTTCATTTTCTCGATGCTTTCTATTCAACAGGAACAACTGAATGGAACAGGGTGGTTGGGAGAGTATGAGGCACTGCACACTCCAGCAGCAATGAGAGTCAAGGCCCGCTTGACCCGAGATTCTTACTTATTTAATTTTTTCGAGAGCCATCATTATTTCTTCACAGAGCACTTTTTAATTTTTACACTTCTCGGGCCAGCCCCCTTGCATGTCTTTCTCTGTTCAGTGTGTGTGAAGTATTTACTTTGAAAAGGCTGCACACCAATAGATTAAATAAAATAGGAACACTCCGTGTCTCATAAGAGGGAATCGTGCAGACAGCTTTATTACTTCTATCAGAGAACAAAGATTTTTCCCAGTATGCTGAGGATTATTAGGCCAAAAGCAAATAAACAGAATATGTGATGTCAGAGCTTCAAATGTGATCAAGAAAAATTCTATAATTGATTTTGCTGTAATTATAGCTTTGGGAATAGAATTCTTAAGTTTTTGCTTTGGAACTCATCTTATAGAATAGATAAAGATTTATTTGGACACAAATATGTCCTATGTTGTGATCTCTAATATTTTCCTCCCAAACCTAGAAAATATAATTTTCTAAGCCATTTCATACACAAGGAGAGGGTCATAGGTTAACATGATTTCAGCAATAGATAATATATATCTATGTCCATTTTTCTTTTTTTAAATAGTGATGATATTATGGCACACTCATTATCCAAACTTCAGTGGTTTTTACCTTGGTCAGTAAAAGTGAACTCAATGAATAATATAAAAGTTGTTAGCAAATTTTCATTTTCCTTCCTATTTCTAAATATCACCTTTAAGTTACAAGGATTTAGGTTATTATGAAATTTTTTTTCATTCTATTATTTTATTATTGCAAAAATAGTTCTGTGAATAAAAATGAATGACTATTTTCTTTCAATTAAAATAGATTTTCAACTTTCAATTCTTAATTTAATGAAAATGAATACTTCTGAAAAACACATGCATGAAAATATATGTAATAACATACAACCACCCTATATATGAATACCAAAGCAGTTTAACATATGACCAGTATAATGTAAATTTACTATATAATATAATGTAAATATTTATTCATATAATCTTTATATAGATTAAATTTATACTTACAGAAAATGGTTACATTTTTCTCAGTTTTGATTAGTTTTGAGAAATTTTCAAGACTGTGAAACTAGTTAAAATATTTCACATTTTAAACGAGTGAAACTCCTAAAGTAACTAGGTAGTATATGAAATCAGTTTTTGTACTCCTTTAGTAGATATCCCTGAGTTATTCAAAACTCAGGGATACTTACATAAATTTCACTAGAAAATATGACCTTGTTAGTCTTCATTCTTTAGGAAATGCTTAAAACTAAGAAATGTATTCTATAAACAAAATATAGCAGTTGGTCAAAAGATTTTAGAATTAAAAACAACTACTATTTTAAAAGATAGAGTAGCAAAAGTGTAAATGTATTCTTTTACTAGACAAATTACATATGTACAGCTTTGGGTTATAAAATATAATGCATAAAATATGATGTAAAATTTCCAAGTGAGTTCTTTCTTACTCTTGCTTTTTCTTTCTTGATTAATTTGTTATGGAACCCAGTGAGAGGAGTTTGTTCAGGGAATATTTAACTTTGGTGTTTACACATGACAGTTTCAGCCCAAGTAGATAAGTTGGGGGGGAACATTTAGTATAAAGAGGCAAATTGACTCAGGACACTAAAGACTGGATGACTTTAGGGGTTTCTTTCTCCTAAAGGCAGTTAGTCATGCTGTGTCAAAATGCATATTGAATGGAAAAGACATCTATAGGTGGTGGCCAAATAGGATGTGTCAGTGCCTAACTAAGACAAAAATGACATCCTTGAGGGGAGAAGATGTGGTGTAGCATGGGCTCTTGGTAAGCAAGAGAGGTGAGGTCGACTTCTGAGTAAGATGAGTCAGGAATTGAATTTGAGAGTTACTGCACCCAAGAAGGATGTTTGTAGGTGGGGAGTGGATTAATTTAGGGGGTTGGGACCTACATGGAAAGAGCAGTCCATTCCATGGGCTTGGGTTGTTGACTGATGGTATTGTATGAACCAATGCTAAGTAAAGGGGAAATTGACATAGTCTATAGCAATAGAAGATTGACTGTATAAGGGAAGATTTATTTAAGGATGATACAGGAGATAGGGAATATATATATATATATATATATATATATATATATATATATATATATAATGGGAGGAAATAAAGAAATTGAGCAAGAATTTTTGAGACCCTTGGAGTGAGGTCAAATGTTTATGTATCTACACTTGCATGTAAGTATGATACATCTACCCAAATGTACACATATTTTTCATGAATGAATATATATGTGCCTGCACATACAAAATACGCAAAAAATACATACAACATGTATTCCTTACCAACATTGAGGGTCTAAGAATAGTGAAATTCATATAAATAGTCACAACAGAACTAGGTTTTGTGTATCTGTTATCTACTTAAAAGAACCCAAGTAACTTTGAGGTACTGAGCAAGGGCTGAACAAGGAAAATAAAAGATGACCCAGAATATTGGTTAATATAGAATTGAAGCAGTTCTCAGAGGATGACAGCAGCATAATGAATGGCAAAATTGTCATTGAAATGGCACCCATTTGATGCCAATGCAAATTATAAACAATAGCAATACAAATTATAAACTACCAGATAAAATAAATTAATTAAGACAAATTAATTAAATTGAAATTTTGACTAGAAAGCGGATTCCCTCATAGGACCACAGTAATTCCTCACAAAATTATTATCTACAGGAGAAAATATATACATTTAAAATTTGATCCACATGTTCAAACTTAATGCCACCAAAAGTAAAGACCTTTGAAATTCTGTTTCTCTATGAGCACAGTAAGGACACAGAAGGAATTGTTAAAATCAACTACTTCAGAAATCTGGAAATGAAGTAAAGATGTCTAGAAATTTATGGAATTTTTATTTAGAAAAATGACTGAATCTCATTAACAATAAGATGCTCTGGGAGTTTTATCCTGGATCCCTGGGCATGTAGAAAAAGAGCAGCTTTGACAGTTGTTGTCACAGTAAAAATTGGGAATCTAGCAGCCACAAAAGGGATTAATGGATTTAGAGCTCTCCCCAAAGCTTCATCATCTGAGAACTAGCATTATTTGACCTGTCTGGAAGCTTTCTGGAAAAGTTTCATTCAAAAGTTTGTCTCCATTTGACCTGATTCAGAGTTCACTCAGTGGGAAAGCCCTATCCTTGTGTGTTCTTCGAAAAACATAAATGGCAATTATTTATCTCATAGTTACTTGAAGTGGTGATATACCCTGGAACCAACAAAAGTCTGGTCAACAATTCTCAAGAGCTGTCTGGTGAAGGATAAATCCATAGGAGGCTCTGAAAATTTTATTAGAAAAATCCTTAGGAATTTAAAAAGGAAATCCATTTGCAGGATTAAACTGTTGACCAGAAAAGCTAGGTGGATACCTGATCTCTCATGTCTGACTGATCTTGAGGTTCTCAATAAACAGAAAGTGAATGCTAAGTTAGATGTTTAAGTTTCTAAGCACTGAAAACTTACCCCTATGTAGACAAAGAGTCCCTCAGCAAAGAATGGAAGTGCTCACATTTAGGGCATTTGAAGAAGATTCTTTTCAATCATAATCTGTCCACTAGTCTAAACAAGCAGAGACTAAATGGCTGTACAAGACCAAAAATACAGACTCAACAGAATTAGTCCAGGCAAATTCCTAAACATTCCAGAAGAGCAATCACAATAATAGTAACAAAAATCAACAACAATTAAGCTGGGGAAGTTAGTAATCCGATATATGGCATACATAATTTAAAATGTTCCTTTCAACCAAAAACTGTATTGGACTAAGACTGTAGTCATATCTTAAAAGCCATGCTTCATCAAATAGAGACTATCAATGAGAAATTGAAACTAGAGGGGGAAAATATCAAGTAAAAATAAAATTTTATTATTTGATCTAAAAAAAAAGAATAATGAATAGTGAAAAATCACTAGGAATTTATCCTTTATTTTCTGGTACTAGAACATTAAGAATGATATCTAAATATAGGTCTAATGTTAAAAAGAAAAATTAGAAGATCTAATCTTAAATAGAAAACGAATGCAGAAAATCAACAGAGTTGCAGAGTCATTGATGTATAACAAGCACACCAACATGTGTGTGATGGAAATTCAGAAGCAAGATAAGAAAGTGATAAAGAATATCTAAAGTAGTTGCAACTGAATTACTGCAATAATACCCCCAAATGTAATAAATAAAATTAATCTA
>PVHY01001245.1:115080-156624 GCA_004024945.1 Uropsilus gracilis
AAAAAAAAAAAAAAAAAAAAAAAAAAAAAAAAAAAAAAAAAAAAAAAAAAAAAAAAAAAAAAAAAAAAAAAAAAAAAAAAAAAAAAAAAAAAAAAAAAAAAAAAAAAAAAAAAAAAAAAAAAAAAAGATTTGTCATGGAGAAGGAACCCACAAAAGAAATAATTAAATTCTCATAAATTCTGGGGTGCAGAAAGCAAGCAAATGCCATGCTGAAAGTGCTCAATTTAAAAATCTGTATCTGCCAAAATTATCCTAAAAACTATATTTGACATTTTTCTAAAATAGTGAGAATTTTTTGTTAGCTGGTTACCTGTCCTACAAAAATATTAAAGGCGATACACAGGCTGAAATGAACGGATCTTTGTCAGAAGGCTGAATATACAGGAATAAAGAAAGGCACTAAAATAAATATGCAGGTAAATATAATAGCATAGAACATTTATTTCTTTGTAAGTATTCTTTATCTACAGATTTAAGATACATATATAAAGGTTTGTTGATGGGCTTATAAATTATAAGATATAATTTTCATGGCAACAATAGAAAAAAGGAAGAGTCAGAGTTTTTGTATCATAATCAATTTAAGTTGGAACTAATATGTACTAAACTGTGTATGTTGTTAATTATATTTCATAGGATAAGAACTGGTAAAATGACTCAAAAAACAGCAAAGAAACAAACAAAAAAGGATATATACCAACCAGGTAATTAAAAAGATCTAGAATGTCAATACTAATATCAGGTAAACCAGACTTTAAGGGGAAAAAAAATCAATACAAAATAAAGAACTTTTTTAATATGAAAAGTCTCAATTCATCGGGAAATTATAATAATTATAAATGTATACGTCCCTAATAAACAAACCCCAACATACATGAAACAAAATCAACAAATGAGAGGAATAGAGGAAGATTAAATATTTTAGATCAGTATTGAAAGATATGTCAAAATTATCAGATATTTAAAAGTACAGAATTGATAGAAAAGAATTATGTAAAATTAATGATTAAGTTCATCTCAGGAAACAAGAAAAAGAAAAATTATATCTAAAAAAAGTGAAATAAAAAGAATGAAATAATTAGAGTAGAAACAATGATTCAAAAACTGGATAATAGAAAATATTAACAAAATCAAAACTTTTTGAAAATGGTTAATAAGCTTCCAGATGGACTAGCTTTAAAAAGTTAGAAAAGGTATAATTGTAAATATTAGAAATAAAAATAAGGACATCACTATAAATCTCATGAAATTAAAAAAAATAAGAGAATAAGTAGTATAAATAGTTCTGGAACCATGAATTAAAAAACTTACATGAAATGAATCAACTCCTAGAAAGTCACAATCTAGCAATATTCATACTAGAATATATCTCATCAATAGGCTTGTGTTTATTAAAAATTGTATCAGTAACTAATATATTTCCAAAACAGATGAGTTCACTGGTGAATTCTACTATATATACATCGAAGGAAGAAACAATACTTAATCTCTTTCAAAGGCTAAAGTAGAAGATATAATTTCTAACCCATTCTATGAGACCAACATTCTACTAAAAGAAGACAGAAATATTACAAGAAAATAAAACTACAGACTAGTATTTCAATGAACATAGAAGTAAAAATCTTCAAAAGAACATTAGCAGGTCACATGCAAAAGAATGTAAAAATTGCATACCATAGCCAGGTGGGATTTATTTCAGATATGCAGGCTCCTCAACATGCAAAAGTCAATGATTGCAATCGGTCACATCACCAAAATGTTTAATCTAGACATAATTCTATCAGTATATGCAGACAACACATTTGGCAAACTCGAACACCCAGCCATGCTTAAAATGCTTAATCTATAGATAGATAGAAACTTGCTTACTTGATTAGGAGATGAAAGCAAAACAAAACAGGCAATTCCAGAAAAACCAATAACAATTAGGACAGATGAACCCACATTTTTTTATAAATAGAATTTGTGTCTGCTTAATAGAGTCACCTTTGTTCTTTCAAACAAAATTTGTCCTTAGGCATTATCTTCAACTTACTTGGTTAAAAGATTCTATCCCACAAATACCCTATATGTGGAATTGGAAAAAGGATATATATAACAAAAATATGTTAAAATATGTTTACTAGGGATATATACATTTATAATTATTATAATTTCCCAATGAATTTAGACTTTTAATATTAAAAAACGTTCTTTATTTTGTATTGATTTTTTTCCCTTAAAGTCTAGTTTATCTGATATTAGTATTGACATTCTAGATCTTTTTAATTACCTGGTTGGTATATATCCTTTTTTGTTAGTTATCTATATATAGATATATAAAAGTGAATATATATATATATATATATATATAATTGGAATCCCTGAAATTTCCCCCCAAATTTTTCACTTAGAATTTGAACAAGACTTGCAAGGGGGAAGGGTAGAGCAAGGAGGCGCTGGGCAGGTTCTCTAACAATTCTGATAGATGGGTAGAGTCCTGGGACCCTACATGGATTTTACAGGCCGTAATGCCTCTCAGGAACACAAGTTACACAGGCACACAAGACAAGAATATGGAGCTGGGAGGCAGACAGGTAACCAAGCCTCCCAGACCCTCATGAATCCTTATGCTCTTTCTCTGGCTTCTCTGGAGTTTTCTCTCTGACCACTCCTGTCTCCTGTAGTTGTTCCAATACTTATATCTCTGGTGGTCCTTGTTCAATAGTAATTCTGTTGCTATCACCTCTACTGCCTGCACTTTTAGCCCGCTTTCTAGACTCAGGGATGTACTTACCCATGTGTACACCCATGCATTCAGGGTCCAGGTGTCCACATTTATGGGTGCTCCCACCCATACTCCCAAGCACTTTCTGTATGAACCTGATCAAGGCCACAGTTAGTGGCTGCAGGCTAGTGGTGTTAAGAAGCTTGATTCAGTCGTTTACCCTATGGCAAGCTGTGAATTCACAAGTTATTCAAATCTCTCAGTTGTTTGAAGAAAAATAATTGAAAGTCGCTGTGTAGCTAACTAAGCCTTGGCTAAATGCTGGTCAGTATTCCGACACACTGAAGATTAGTTTTCCCACTTGTGCAAAGTGCTCTGGAAGTCACCCCGGTGGAAATACTCAAGGATGCAAGTTATCACAACACTTCTCTGGGAAACGACTAGACTTTATTTCAGTCTGGTATAGCAATTTATCATGCAAAATTATTGTTTTGGTTTGTGGTGTCTCTGAACTGAAGACGTCCTCATACGTAAGCTAAACTGTCAGCAATTCATCGACTCACAAATTAGCATCTTTAAATATACTCCAGTGAATTTGTAATCCCAATTTCTAGATTTTTGATTTTTAGGTTTAGATCTCATCTGTCTCTCCTATCGAAAAAAAATCCATATTCTTAAGTGGATTTACATATGTTCATGTAGTGGCATTTTTTAAAAATATATATTTATAACATATATATATATATATATATATGTAAATAATCTGTGGCGGCTTGCTAGGGCAAGGGCGGCTTGCTTAGCAAGGGAGGCTTGCTAATCTATATGTACATATTATATGTGTACATAATCTGAACTTACTCCTGTCTGTTGATGAAACAGGACTGTGGACTAGAAGTATCTAAAACTATTTAATGTCTAAATTTTGATTTTTTTGATTTTTACTCTCGGGTGGAATTTTATTGTATTCTTTTTGTGAGGTGGGTACTAAGGCTGAACTGGGGGGCTGTGGCCCCATCTCTGTAACTAGATGCAGCTGAGGAGGAAGATGCCTCTGGGCAGACATTCGGTGAAGCGCGTGGAGCGAGAAAGCAGCGCAGGTGGGAGAATAACACGAGGTGAGAGATCTCATAAAAGCTCATGCAGGGAGATGGATAGACACATGCCCAGACCAGAGGGGAGGAGGAAGTAGCGGGTGCCATGTGGAACCTGGTCCAGGCTATGACCTGAGTGCAAAGAAAATCTGCAAGCTTTTGGAAACCAGGACGTGGTTATGTCTGTCCCTAAGAAGGGCGGCTTGCTGGAAGAGAATTCTGTCCCTGACAAGAGGGAAGCAGTTGGAAACCTGGACTTGGTGTTGACTGAACTGGGGTGAGGTGTTCAGAGGTCTGGGTGGCCCTGAGGACTCTTGGTTCCTTATCCTTTCATTGATCAGCCCTGTTTCTGTGAAGCTGGTCTTGCACCGCTGTCCAGCATGGGTAGACAAACCTCTTGGTGGTGGGTGTAAAGACCAGCTTTCCATTGTGAGGCTGTCTGAGGTCATTGACCTGCTTCTCACCCACTAACACTTTGACTTTGCTATGTTCCAAAAAAAGCCAAAACAGGAAAAGAAGTGCTAACATATACCACTCAGTGTATATTTTTATGCTTATTTCTTCGTTCTGCTGAGACTCATGATTGTTTCTTCCTCACATTTAGACAGCAGAACAAATTATCTACTGCTATTCCAACTAATTTTCATTTAAGACAACCCATCCCCATCTGGTGATCATCAGACACTCAGTCACTGATGCAATAGGCTCCCCTACTTTGGCACAGAGCATCCTTCGTGTGTTTGTGTGTGTGTTTGTGAGTGTGTGTGCAAGTAACTGTTCTGCTAGAAAGACTTGTTAAGTATTAGGGAGTCAAATCACAAAAGAGTAGTTATGGAGCTATAGCCTCCTTTACTTTCTATTAACCAAATTCTAGGATATAGTCGAAGACTATACTTTCAGTTCTTGACTGTACATATTTCTGGAAAGGCCAGATACAGTAGCCATCTTTCCTGGAATAGTGTGTGGATTCTTTGTGATACCTTTATATTTGCAAAATATTTTTTTCCTTATGTGGTTATTTTTATGCTGTCCAGTCAAATAAAATACACATGACCATCATATAATTTCTTCTCTGGAAATATACCCTCTATGCCTTGATAGATACAAATTAGAAATCCCAAGAGAAAGATTTTTCAGTCAAAAATCACATTCAGTATTCAATCATCCATTTCTTCATTTAAAAAAATGTAGTCATTGGTGACTAACAACAAGGCTGATGTGGTCCCTATGCTTTCTGACTGTACAAAGTTTACATTCTGGTGGGAGGCAGAAAAGATAATCCTTTTAATGGCTGGAAAGAAAAAAAATCAGAAATCCTTTGATGTAGAACACTGGGATTTAGGAGTAGGCAGAAACTGAGGCAGAACAATAAGAAGGTTTTTCCCTTTAAACTGGTTGAATTGAGTAAAACTCTCCCCCCCCATCCACCTCAGTCTTTGCTTATCTTTATCTCAGGCTCAAGGCTCAATGTCAGTTGCCACTGTTATCTTGTTTTTGCCCTCATACATTCACTGATCTTCCCAGCTAGAACATGAAAAGCTGTGTTTTAATGGAAATAGTAAGATTCTGATTATAGACAGCATGTATGTTATAAATAATGAACCATGTTTAAAGATGATGAACCCAACTGTCTCAGAAGATGAAAGAGAAATTTCCAGATGGGAAAAGAAGACAAAGAAAGTGTGATGAGCTTATATACAATCATTCGCTCATTTGAGGAACAACACCATGTCTTGTTTCTATATCAGAGAACAGTGTGATAGCAACAGTTCCAACTAGATACTTGGGTTGAGGGAATTTATACTATAAAAAAGTGGTAACACCCAAAAGAGAAATAGTTTGTTGCATGTTTTGGTGTATCTTGACCCTGGTAGTCTGATAGAAACACCTCTGCCTCTTCAGTATGACCTGGAAAAGGCAGAATAACTTCTGTATGCCAGTACATGGCACATAATAAACTGTGAAGTGCTGGACATAAAGTTGGCTTGCCTAAAAGAATGAGTTATATCCTACAAGATGTCTGTTTGACCAGGCATATGGGAGACCAGATTCTAACACACCACATTTTACTCCATGTCCACAGATGACTTTATGCTTAATTAATGTTTGGAAACTTGACCTTTTCTGACAATCTGAATAAAAGGAAATGATATTATATATCATGTGCACCTGGAATAGTGGACTTAGATATATACCCTCTATAATTTATTGATAAAAACAGCATTTTCAGAAAATTCTAAGGGAAAACCACAACTAGTTATCTAGAGTTGTAGGTTTTACTGAAATAATTATGGTAGAAACATCACTAGACCTGTACAGCACTACAGCAATCCCTTAGCAAAAAAGGATTCAAAACCTAACAGTCATACACACACAAACACACACACGTATGACTGTTAAGGTTTGTAATATGTGTGTATACACAAACATATACATGTATATATTTATATCTACCTCTCTATCTCTGTGTGCATATATATAAACATATATCTCCCTAACATATATATATATATATATATATATATATATATATATATATATATATATATATATATATGGGGAAGGGAGAGAGAGAGAAAGCATTGCATGGTGAGTGACTGCATTAATCCTAGCTTATCTGTCCGTGTTGTGGGGAAGGATGGGGTCAGGTTCAGGGGACCCAGGTCTGTTCTCTGGTTTGGTGTCAGGAGGAAAAGGTATTGCCATATAATACATAATAATATAGAGTGAACATCATATATGTAATATATGTTTGCATGTATATATAGCAACCTAATGTAATTCATATATATGTATATATATCATATATACTTATATTTATATGATTTGTTGGTTTGTTGTGCTAATACAGCTCAATGAAAGATTCCAAAAGTCTCTATAAAATGTATCTGAAATTTATACTTTGGTCTTACCTGACTCCAATATTGATTCTGAACTCCAGGGTGGGAAAACCCAATAAACAGGTTCCTTAGAGATCTGCCCTAATGAGGTTTATTTCTGCCTGAGCGTGATGCCTGACACACTTGCACCTGATCCTATTGGTATTTTCTTATGAGTAGGTCACATTTTTTCACTTCTACTTTTGAGAATTCACATCAAGTGGATTCAGCTATCACTAAATAGATTTTATCACTACGCCCTTTACTTTTTCTGACCCTTTCTTTAGTAGTCAAGTGTACTTTTCAAAAATGAAACAGATGATGAAACAGAGGGCATGGTGCTCAGAATAAAAGTCAACATAATGAGAGCCTATCAGCACAGCTTCTCACAATCTACAGGTAGATGATGGGTACAACAGTCTGAGCAGTGTGCTGAGAGTTTCGTGAGTTAATTTGTCAACAATATGAGAAAATCATATGACTAAAACTAAAATATTTGTATATAATTAATTGATTTCATTCTTCCCAACTACTATCTCCTTTTCCTGTTAATGCTTTTCCTGGGAATCTTCTTTTATGCCCCAAGGACCATTTTGTGTGATGGTTCATACCCTGCCCCCTACTTCTCATTGTTTTGGTTTCACTGTGGTATTTCTGGTGACACCGCAGGACATCAAAGTGGCACTCAGTCTGTATCATTTATCAACTTTTCCTACCAATTCAGTGTCACTTTGACATCCCGCAGAACAACTGGGAAGAAGCAGCAGGTCTAATACAAGAAAGAAATGGCAGGACTCTGGAGTGAGTAGTGGAAAACAGAATCCAATGTGAATGACTCAGAATAATAACAACCCTATGATGTACCTTTTCATCTGTGAGTAGGAAAAATATATAAAATATGTCTGCATGCATGCATATGTTCTATAGCTTCAGTGAGCATTTAATATAAAATCACAAGGTGTAGAACCTTGAACTACAAAAAAAATTCAGACATTATTAAACATAATATGAGGAAATTGAGTGATAGAAAGGTAAGTAACTCATCAAATTTTACTCATTAGGATAAGGTAGTCTTGGTTTCTCAGTCTCAGAAAAGTTCCCATGCCACCTTTTAGTATATTGCTAAGATAAATGTGTGATTTTCATAATTGTCATAAGGATTGAAATATCGCCTGTGTTGGAGCTGTCATACTTTTCTTTTTAATTAAGATAGATCCAGGGTTTGATATCAAAACTTTTGAGTGTAAGACCTGTAAGTTATCACTAATATATTTCCAACCTAGTAAAACCTGGGTTGGAATTGTCTTCAAACCATATCTAAAATAATGTTTTACCCTTTTCATATTTTCACTCAATTCTCAGACAGCAGTTTTATCTTCTAAACTTTTTATTAAGTTTTAATATTTTACTACTATACATTTTGAAGAGCTGAGCCTTGACCTGAAAAAATGTATTTTTATAGTATTGGCTCTATTTTACAGCAAAATATTTCCACTTGGTTTTCCAAAAATAATTATAATTTTTACTTTTACTCCTTTATATGTTATTTTTCTCAAAAATATGATTTTACCATATATTTTGTTGTAATTTATTTTTATAATAATATATTTTATAATTGTTTCTGGTCTTTATTTTTGAAGTTAGAATTATTTCTAAGATAATCTACTATTCTTGTCTGTTTGCTTATAGTTAAAAACAAACCAAAAAAAAAATGGTTTGGAAATTTTTTATGTTGTTAAAACCAAATGCAGACATCATTTTTGATGAATTTGATTGGAGTATTTCACTGGGAAACATTAATTTAATATTGCCTTAAAATGAGGAAATGAATTTTCCAGTTCTATACCTTGAATAATAAAATAGTGTGCTAACATTTAAGACATGATACAAAGAGAAATACTGGCACCTCAGAGTTCAGCACGTAAAAGTTTACTTATCACCCACTTTTGAGTGAGTCTTTGGATCCACATACTCTGCTGATCTCTCCAATTTTCTGCCATCACAATGGAGCTCATCTGGTCTTGTAACCAAGGCTCCTGTTTTCAACAACATAGTCAATTTCTCTTCAGTGATATCTCTTGCTCAAATCCAGACCTCTTGTGGTGGTGTGCATAGGCCACAGATATTAAACACTTTAAGTAGAAATACTGTAGTTTATCCCATCCTACAATAATCAATGACAAAAGATATGTCTGGGATTTAAATTCTGAAAAATGTAGTCAAGGTAGATTGCAAAAGTTAGAGAAAACAATAGAAAGAGAGGGAATTAGGACAGAATGAATGAAGCAGATTGGACTCAAGATGAACTCTCTAGCTCCCAGAAATAAGACAATACCTTACATTAGTTTCAAGGCATAGAGTGAAATTCTCCTTCACTCACGTCACCTGACATATTTTCGCATTTAAATACCACATATTTTAACTCAGTGTGCTGCTTATTCTTGGTTGTTTGGTTTGGATGAAAAAGTAATGACAGTAACATAGCTCAAACATATTACAGGATATTTGACTAAATAATTTATAAAGGAAGACAATCCTAGGGTTATTCTGCTTCCTTTTCTGCAACCTTAAATATTGTTTTACCTTACTACAGCTTTAATGCAAGAAAACACTTAAGGTGTTTAAAAATGTGTCTTCAGAATTGTCAAGATTTTTTTTTCTTTGAGTACCTTATGATGTTTAATTTATATTTAGTTGCTAATAAGACAAATATATTTTACTGTGCTAATTGAGTCCATATGTGTATGCACATTGTCTGTATGAGTTATAGGAAAGATATATTGTAAGGATTTTTAATATATGTGCTGCTGAACCAAACAGAAGTAAAAATTTTTCAATAAATTCTTCCCTTCCATCTTTATTGTCATTTCTTAAAAAAAAGTCATTGGTTGAAAGATTATCACTGTTTTAACTGAAAACCATAAACATTACACAGGTGTTAGTTTAGTTGCAAACCATAAAAATTACACAGATGCTATTACTAAGAACACACAAAAATTATTTGCATTGCTTATATTTGAAACCAAGAGAAGCATTACAACTGAAAAGTTAAATATAAGGAATACTTAAAATCTTCCTTTTATTTCCTAGAAGGCCTATAGATTAATTTAGGGACAATTTATAAGGGATTTTAATTTTGTTTAAAGTCTCCTAGGATGGATTATATCTTAATGATAATTACAGTAAAAAAAGAAAAAAAAATCTGTGAGATTGTGGAAGCACTAATTTTCAATTGTTTTTGTAACAGATTCCCACAAATTTAGTGGCTTAATCCAACAGAAATGTTATTATTCTAAAATCCTGGATATAAATAATCAAAATCAATATCATTTAACTCTAAAATCAAGAAGTTTCCTTTGGTGTAAGAGAGAAACAGTTTCCTGGGTTTTTCCAGTTCTTGGGGTTTCTCTTCTTCCTTGGCACCCAGCTCCATGTCATTCTGCCCTCTGCTTCCATCAACAGCTGCCTCCCTCTTATCAAAACTTGTGATTAGATTGAAACAGTTTGAATATCAGGATGATATAACCATATTTATATCTTTATCTTACACCTACAAAATCCTTTTAACCATTTTGGATCATATATTCACAGATTTTGTGTTTAGGTCCTAGGTCTTGTGGGGGTCATTAGATTATTGAACTCTAGAGTTTCTGTATAACATTTTATTTAAGTCTATAAATCATTGTAGATATTTGAAAGCACAAAGATTATATTTTGCAGCAAGTCTAAAAGATTTCTTTATTGTTTTTCCTAAGACCTTCCTAAATTGGAATTCATGATTAGGTAAGAGCAAATGTGTTTGTGTCTGGCTAACCACATTGAACAAAGTAGATACTCAATTAAAAAAAAATAATTAAAAAAAAACCTTTTAATAGGAAATGGCATCAGTTTATCAGTTTCTCTCAGGAAAACACCAAAACAAGTTTTAAAATATGCTCTTGATTACAAAGGGTTAGTTGGCAAATAGACATTGGTGTCTATCAACCTCAGATCGTGGCAACAATGCCTTAATTCAGTACCTCCCATCGTCCACCACCACCAGTTTCCATTAAGTCATCCCCAGGTCTGTCCTGTGCATGGCAGTTTTTCTCAGTCATAGAGAGTATTTTGTTGCTATGACATTTGAAGGTACTGAGGATGAAACATCAAACTAATTTCAAAATCCTGTCTTGATGAGAGTATATATTTTCACGTTCCTTTTATTTAAATATAAGATTATATAAATTTAAATTCACTTCAGTCTCAAATACAGCATTTAGAGCTTCATGTTATAGAACCACATTTTACATTTCAAAAAATGGGGGGGGAGTTAAAAGTATAATCTGGGCATGTGCATTTATGCATGAGTATAGCTTCAATACTAAATTTTATCATATATAGTTCCTGCCTACTCTAACAAAGAACTTGATGATATTCCTCTGATTCATTTAATGGAACCAAAAAACAGTTTAAAAAATAAAGAGCCAAAATGAGAATTAGCTGCTGATCTTAGAGAGTTAGAAATAGAGTCTGTTACTTAGGTGGAAGTCTATCAGTTAGAATATTTTATAGATAACCTTTTATAGAAATTGTAATTCTGAGGCACACCTTTTTCACAAAATATGAAAAAGGGAAATTGGCTAAATAAATCAGTATGAAAAATAATTGTATTAAATGAAGTAGAATTAAATAGAATAAACTTTCTAAGTTTAATGACCTAGTGTATCTTTAATCTTGTACAAATTTCTTAAAAGATAAATTAAATTTATTTGGCCAGTTTTAGTTATCAGACAAACTTTAGAAAATGAGTTGAAATGCTGTAATCCCAAACATAGCAAACTAAAGAAATGAATATTCATTAATTTGTGTCATTTAAGAGTCCATGAAGAAATATAGGCTGTGTCTACTCTTTAGGAACTTTAAATTTTAATTTGATATTACATAATTGAAATAGATGTCTAAATTTATGGCAGAACCGTGAATCTGGAAAAATAAGAGTTAGTAGGGGAATTCAGAAGAAAAAGGCACACTTTGTAATAAAATGAAATTGGGTAATGAAATGAAGGGATAATGATATAGCATATCATGAAAGCAGTGCTAAGTTTTAAAAAGTGTTTTATACAGAATTTTATTTTTTAGCGTAAATTAGCATATACAGATGAGACTTTTTTCATAATGTGTATTAGTCATACATATGTCTTCTTTAGATAACTGTGTTCTGCATTTAATATAATTACTAATAAGTTGAGATTTATTTTTTCACTTTTTTATTCATTTTTGGAAGAACTTTGTACTTTCTGTTTATTTCTCCATTATTGCAATACTTTGGTAAATATTCACCAGTAAGACAGAGATGTTTTTGCCAACTTTAATTTTTTTCACATATTTTTTCTTAGTAGACTTTGTGGAGTAAAATTAACATCTTAACTTGTAAGACTCTAGTTAAAATTAATCCCAACTTAATTTCAGCAGTACATAGTACTCCCATGTAGCTCCACTGCCTTCTCCATCATTGTGTTACTATTTTCATAGAGATTACACCTTATATATTATGTATTTGTCCATCAGCAGACTTTTAATAATTGTTTTATATAATTGTCATTTAAATCAGTTAAAAATAAACAATTATAAATATATATTTAAAACATTTTAGATACAGTTAGTGAGTTACTTCTACCAATGTTTCTTTTCTTTTCTTTTTTTTTTTTTTTTTTTTTTTTTTTTTTTTTTTTTTTTTTTTTTTTTTTTTTTTTTTTTTTTTTTGTTTCCCTTAAAGGGAAGTTATTCACTATAGCTCTTTCATTTCATGAGGATTCTCATTTATTTCTAGTAAAGGAGAATTGCTTGTGATATGTTCTCTCAAATTCACTTCTCTGTGAATCATTTTGATTTTTGGCTTTATTTTGATGAATTTTACTACTGAATTTAGACTTAACAGTTGATTTAAATTTTTTAGCACTTTGCATATGCCTTGTCATTGTCTTGCAACATCCATGATTTGTGATGATCAGTGAGCAGTTAATGTTATTGAAGATCTCTTTTACATGGTAAATAACTTGGCTCTTGCTACTTCCAAAATTATCTCTTTGATTTTAGTTCTCAACATTTTTACTTCAGTGCATCTTCTGGGTCATTTGAATTCATTCTAATTTGAGTTTGGTAACTATTTGAATGGGTGTATTCATGTTTTTTTTCTTAAATTTGAAATTATTTTCAACTGTGTTTTCTGTAGGAATTCTTTCTGCCTCTGTCACTTTCCCATGACTTTCCAGGACTCTTGTTAAAAATATATTAGTAAACTTTATGGTTTCTCATGAGTCTCTTAGGTCCTTTTCATTTTTTTTTTTCTTTTTCTTAGACTGGGTAATCCCAGTTGATCTACCTTTGAATTTGCTGATTTTTTTTTTTTTTGTTCATATCTGCTGTTGTAACTCTTTAGTGAAACTTCCATTTTAGTTATACTTTCTAACTCCAGAATGACTGTTAGTTCCATATATATAGTTATATATAGAGAGAGAGTTTTATATATATATATATATATATATATATAAATATATATATATATATAGTTATGATTGTTTTGCTCTTCTAAATATATGTGGGGCATCTATTCATACTATTTAGAGATTGCTTCCTTTAGTTTATTAAAATTATTTATAATAGATTGTTTGTAGTCTTTTTTTCTAGTGAATTCAACATTTAGGCTTCTTCAAGCATAGTTTAAGTTGAATGCTTTCCATGCATCTGGGTCATAATTTTATATTTGCCTTGTATTTCTTCTTTTTTAATGAAAACTGGAAATGCTGGTGATGTAATCTGACAGCTCTGGAAATCAGAATCTCCTAACTTTAAGTTTATTATAGAGATATGTATTTTTGTTTAATATCTCTTTTGAGTGAATTCTGTAAAATATTTGTTTTTTTTTTTCAACTTAAGTCTGCTTATGTTAACTTTCAGAACATTATTGGAAGGGCATTTCCTTAAATTGTGGAATCGATACTTTTTTTTTTTTTTTTGATTTCTAAACTAAGACTCCATGGATTTATGGAATGTCTTCAATTTTGCAGATGGTTTTAAGGTTTTAAACTCTGCCCCATCTTCCTCTTTCTTTCCCTCTATTCACACCTCAAGATTAATCGAAGGTGAGAAGTTGTCTTTCTCAGCCCTTTCTTAAAAAGTATATGTTTTTGCATATGCACCCAGTTTAACACAAGAGTGTTGACCTTTTAAATACCTACAAATGATGGAATTTGACTATCCTCTATGGGTTTTCATATCTCAACTACTTTTCTGCCTTTGGTTATCCTATTGTTTGCTCCAATTGCTGTTCACTGACATTGAGATGTTAAACAATTGTCACTGATTGTTTTTGACAAGTTTTTTCAAGAGAAAGGAGTCTGCATTTGGACAAGTTTCCAGCCATATCAAATAAAAGCATCCTTGTGAGTAGTTTTTATAGAAAACCACTATTTAGACAATAACTGTTTTCTACCAGTGACTCTTTGAAAGAGTTTCAACCTTGTTTAGATCCTCCAGTTGCTGTCAGGCTGCTGATTTTCTGCATCACAGGCTGCTGGTTTCAAAACTACTGGAGAGCGGAGACAGAAATGTTGGGACCAAAGCAAGTTAAAATACTACCAAACTTGCTGTTCTTACTGAACTGAATCTATTTTCTTGAACCACCAATATTCTGATATTGGTTCATATTTGCTCACTATTTCCAATCTCCTGAAATTGTTCATTCTAGTAATATTTCTATTGTTATTTAAAAAAAAAAAAACAGGATTTTTTTTTTGTAATTTTGATTCATACAATTGTGCATAATTAAATTTTGTCTCTTGGCTACTAGCCTGCCTGACATAACAACCTGCTTAAGATTTTATTGAAGTGACTTTGGTTTACAAAGTATGTGATTCAGAAATATGCCTCCTCAAATGCATATCCCTAACCCACATCAACCATCTACCTTTTCATATATAGTCCTTAACTCTACTTCAATTTATTAAATTAGATTTGACCCCTAAACTTCTTAACTGACTTTTTCTAGTCATTCAGATTGTGAGGTAAATATGCACACACAATGAATTCTTTCCTCCCAAAGTGAAAAGCAATATTATCCTTGCAACAGTATGAAAACACATATTTTCTATCAGATCATATGTGTTATTATTAATAATATCTGAAATATTCTTCACTTATTTGTCTAATTTTACTATCTATATCTTTCCTTATATTTTTGTCCTCCTAAGAGAAATATACTGGTTTTACCACATATCACCCTGTTCATATGTAAACACTTAATATATTTGTTGAGACTATGAAATAATGAATAATGGATTTATTTTTAAAGTATTTTAGAGTTTCTAGACCTTACCTAGTTCTGATTGTTTTCAGCTTCTTATTTTTACTTGTTGAGAACGTCCCTAAACCAGACATACTGTGATTCAAATTAAATTATAATTAGCAGATTAGATTTTCCACCCTCAAATATTTTTTTGTTTCTACAAGTTGTTGCTACAAGTTGTTTGTTTATATAAGTTTCTACAAGTCTTTATTTTCCTTTTTAAATACTATTACTCCTATATTGATCTAAGAGAAATGTGAAACATGTAAGTCTTAGCTGAAATAAGGTTTTGTTTCCATTAAAATGATTAGATTCAGTCTTCTTTAGCAAACACTCTGCTGCTATAACCACATTATTTATGCCTTCTACTTCAAATCTATAAATTCTGTAATCATAAAAGTTAGGTCAACAAAGTTTGAAAAATATCTAATATTGATAGTTTCCTAAGAAATGCAAAGATATTTAATGGACTATTTGCTTGTATATATATATATATATATATATATATATATATATATATATATTTAATTATATATGTAATTAAATATAATATATATGTAATTATATATAATTTGTTTATATATCTATATATAATTTGCAGGAAGCTACATGATCTCTTTATGATAACATTGCTATACTATGCAGTAAAACTCATTTTCATTGATGAACCTGTGAATATTATGTAAATACTACATATTTAACGAGAAATAACTAAACTAACCCAAGTTTATGTTTTCTATTCAATCTTTAGATTTGCAGTCAAAAATCAAAGCCAAGAATATCTTTCTTTTTTCTTGCATAGCAGTCATGTGCTTCATAAAACTTCATTAGTGGTAGTATATTCAATGTAATACTTAAGTTATAATTGTCTAGTGACATCATACACATCAAAATATGGTAGTGTTTTATGCCAACAGCAGTCTGTCTCATATTTCATATTTACTAAGTCTCCTGAGAGCAGCATTTTCTGTTATGATTGATTTCATTTCATGTTCATCATAGCCCTTAAGCATACAAAACTACTGTTAATATTTATTATCAACATGGAAACAAAATTAAAAATGATAACTTAGAATAAAATGGAAAAATCAGTGATGGTTGTGTTGAGTAGAGAGTAGTGCTTAAAGAAATATGTAATTGCCCCAAACTAAGATGATTATCTGAGGTCTTATGTTGAGTATAGAGTATTGCTTAAAAATATATAACTGTCCCAAGCTTAAAGAAATATGTAACTGCTTCAAACCAAGATAGGGTATCTGAGTTTTTGTCCCAAGGTCTTACCGCATGCTGGAATCATTGAGAAAGTAACTATGTCAAAAAACATCTATGTGAAAAGTTACCCAGCACTGTTAAAAATGTATATAAGCCATCTAGAGACGAAGTCCTTCCCTCCAAGATATTACCGCTGTGATGGTAACTCTGGGTTGGACCTCAGCTTGAGCTGATAAAGGCTTTTTGCTTTTGCATCTCTCATGGTCTTGTGTCTAGTGTGAGCCTAAGAGGATTCAAACTGTAACAGTTGTTTTTCTCCAGTAAGGTGCATCCCATTCACCACAGCTACAGTCAAAGAGTGAGAACAAAGTGATAGATGCTGTTCAAGAATAATTTTTATTCAAAGTAATAAACCTAACTCTCTCTCTCTCTCTCTCTATATATATATATATATATATGAGATATGGATAAACTCATCATAACCTGAAAGATAAACAGTAGTATCACTCTCAGCATCATAACAATCACAGCCACAATAAGGAAAAAAAAAATGATTGCAATGTTGAAAGAAAGACTGGACCTGACTACCATGTTGCATTTTCTTTTAGCTTTGGCTGATTAAATAATTCAAGAATTATCATTCATGCCATAATGTGAAACTGAACAGTAAGCCTGTGAGGACTGATGTAAAAACAGCTGGACACATTTTGGAAGCTCTGTATAAGCTGATTGTGAAGAAAAAGTTCTTGCCAGAGCAAATATTCAATATAGATGAAACCTCTCTAATCTGGAAATGGATGCCTAAAAGGACCCTCATCCATAAAAAGGCCAAGCCAATGCCATCTTAAGGCTTTTAAGGACAGGATAATAACTTACTTGAGGTTAATGTTGCAGACTACAATTAAAACCTTTGTGACCTGGCACAGTGAGAAACTAAAGCTCTCAAGGATATCAGTAAGTATACACTTCCTGTGTGCTAGAGGGATAATAACAAGTCATGGACAACCCACGTCCTCTTCCAAGATGCCCTCTCAAATTACTAAACTTGGAAAATTAAGGAGTTTCATTTAGAGAATAACATACAATTGAATTTGCTTGTTGAAAATGCTACCATAATCCTCCTTTCATTGGTGATCTTCATTTCAAAATCATAATGATCTTTCTTCTTCTAAATATCACATTCTGACCCAACAAAATGGCCAGTTGTTACAACAGTTTTTAAGATTATCAGAGAGGGATATTCTCCCATCCTCCTGATGCAACTGAAGAAGACTGATGTAATTACGAAAAGTTCAGAGCATCTGTGGCTACATCAAGAACCTTTCTGAGGCGTGGGGTGATGTCATAAATGAATGTGTAGATAGCATTTGAAAGAAGACACTTAAGATATTTCATGGCTTCAGTTGTCAGTCAAGAATTTGCAAGTTGCAGAAATCACCATATATTGTATGAAGTTTGCACAATGCTTTCTTAGAGCAAATCTCTATTGTTAACACAATGCATTTAGTAACATATGTAGAAAAATTCACCACTGACAGTATTTCATTCAGACTTTGTCTTTATGAAGAAATTTCACCCAATACATAATTGCATACTATAATCCACTACATACTTAACGTATTAAATACATATATACATATACTCTAATGTGTAAAAAAATTATATAGAATGTAAATGATTGAATGTAATGAAAGAATGCATAGGGCAAAGAATCATGTTCTTTCACTAACTTCTGAAGTGTGTTAAATAGAATGCCTCAAATTTGTTTTTAAGCTCTAAAAGGTAATATATCTTGACCATTCCCTATCACCAAACCATTTATATGTGCAAAGTGTATTTGAAAACTTGGGGAATTAAATACACATATTCATGTAATCATACATATATGTACTTTATTTCATATTAAAATATTTTTGATTGTATAAAATCAAATTCCCGTTGTGATATTCCAAATGATAATTTTATAATAGAATATTTGACTGAAACTTAAACTAGATAAAAATATAGATCATTGAAAAATAGTTTTATAGCTTTGCTTGCATTTGAATGGCAGTTAAATGAAGACTAAAATAAGTAGTACTGCATATGTACTAAATTTTACAGGGAATTTAAATGATACTTTCAAGTCCTTCATTCAGTTTCACAAATAATTTGTAAGTTAGCTGTAATTATCATCTTTGTATTATAATTGTAAAGGCTTATATAAATAAGGGAACTCATTAAACATTCCACTATGATAAAAAAAAACAAAAACAAAAACAAAATTGACTCCTTTAACAAAAATACATGTGTACCTCCTGTTATACTGGATTATCACTCACAAAATTACAATATGACTGAATATATTATTGTTAGTTAATAACATGTAAGAAATATGTTTCCTGTAGTTGTCAGAAAAGTACTTGATCATAGATAACTCTCAAGTGAGACTTAGAACTTACACTTTTTAGAAATCATAAAATTCAACAAATATATATATGTATAATCTATATGTTCAATTCAACCTATATTATAAAGTTATAGCTCCCAAATTGTATGTCCTAATTAACAAAGTAAAACGCTGAGTACTTTTATTTTTTTTCAGTGAAATTATTTTATCACACTACTTGAGCACAAAGATTCAAAATATCTGTCAGATGTTATCCCTGTGTAAAAAAAATCAACAGATATATATTTGTCAGCTATTAACTGTTTTCTGTCTTATTTACTCAAAAATATTGAAATATCCATTCAATTTTTCTTTGATACTTTCCTGACTGAAAAAAAATTATCAAGATTATCTGATGTCGAATAGAAATTACTAGCTAAAATGTTAATCAGGGCATTCATATTCTCTACTGCAAATCCCTCTAAATTACAAGAAGACAAAAATCATGGCAACTATGCCTTCAGATTGTCTACTAGTATTCCTTGAAGCTATAGGAAGGGAAAACTATCTTCTTTATGTCTTCATTTTAGCTATCGGAATGACCATAGGTGAGTCCACATCTCTACATAATATGTTTCATTGTAAATTTTGTTTATCATCTGTTGATCATCATTTATGATATTTTCTGTTCCAAAATTCCTATATATTCTGAGTTACAAATATATTGGTCACCTTCAGACTGAGACATACATTTTTATGAAGTTAGTATTCTATTATTTGCTAATAGTGGAATGAGTAGAGAGGACAACAATTTTTAATATTCTTCTGATTTAGTTGGTAATTCTATAGTTTTCTTTAAACAATAATTAAATATCTAATAGCCTTTTTCCAAGTTTAAAAACTATTACATTATTCACCGTCTATATCAAACTGCATCTTATAAAAACTATTTTTACCACTCATAATTATTTAGATTAGTTAGATTTAAGTTGAAGATAATGAACTATTAGTCAGTCATTGCTAGAATGACTCCCAGAGGAAAAACTAGTAGCACTCTACTTAGTCCATTGGTTTAATGACACTAGAAGCACTGTTAGACCAAGTGCTGGAAGTAGCCTGTGCTTTCTTTAGAATGATAGGAGAGCGTTCGCTCACTCAACATTTGCGAAAATGTCACAACACAGAATGACCAGATAACACACTTGGAACATATTTGGGTTCTTAAAAGCAAATGATAAAAATCACAATATAATACATCTAATAAATCTATCTGTCTGATTTAAATGATGGGTCAAAATGAAAAAGTTATACAAATCAGGAATGAAAGAAATGTGGAATTTGTGGGAAAAATATTTGGAAAATCAGTTTTTTCTAACTAATATTTCTTTTAGGAAATGGAAAGTTACAGCTTTTATAGTTTTAATTAGTGCTTCTTAGTTGCCGATATAAGGGTAATATTTTTAATCAAATAATAGGAAGACAACAAACTCATGTTTATCACATTATTTCACTGTTTTCTCAAAATTGGCTTGGTATTTTTTGTTTGTTTTGTTGTATTTATTTCATATGTTTCACATCAAATGACATTTTCAAGGACAAATATAATCTCTTCATTTCCACAAACATAAAGAGCATAGGTATTTCAATAAAGTAAATTCAGTGTTTTATATTTTTTTCTCTAAATTTGAAAATTGAACATAAAGTATATATTAGGAATTCAACAGCCAATCAATGCATTTTTCTGGCAAGCAAATGTAAATGGTAAAATATGAAAAATAGTCTCCCTTCTTCAAAATCGTGTAGTCTCTTTCCTATGCAGTAAGTTTCAAATGTTGACATTCTTCAGTGGGAGAGATTCCAATTTGAAAGGAGGGATGTGTTTAAATAAAATTACTCCTTCTTCCAACCCAGATTGTGTATTCCTCCTGCAAGTAGTTTACATTTTATGTCCCTTCTTTCAGGCAAATATGAAATTGTAAAGACCCTATGAAGTGACTGTGATCTCCCTTATGGGAAGTCAGCAGCAGGCAATGCTAGAGCAATGCGGGAAACAAACTTTTACTTCTCTTCTTGATACATCCCCTTCAATCAAGCCTATCCCAGGAGAAAAAAGAACAATGCTGTTTGTCAAGTCAAACAGCAGGCTGAAAGGGATGTCACATTTAAAGAGAGAGGAGAAAAGAATAGACTTAGAAATGAAAATAAAAATGTTTACTGTATATTCAGAATCAAACTGTGTAAATAACATCCTATCATAGTCCCAGGTGTGGAAATTGCATGTTATTTCTGGACTATGGAAAGTAATTGGATTATTATAGCATAGGATCTTACATATCCTTCTGTTTTCCCTCTCACTGCTAATTCAACTCTGTTTTAAAAAAATCTATTCTGTTGTGAAAATATTTAAAAGTACACCTTTAATTATAGCATCACTGTAATCGATAGTGAATTTTCCCATGAATGCACAGAAAATAAGTAGATTTTTAATGGATAGACTGAATATTATTTTGAAAGCTATTTTCACATTATGTTTACAGTTTACTAATTGCTTTCAATTGAAATCTGTGATAATGTCACATATGACACTACACAGGCTCTATTTTAGCACAATCATTTATTTTCATTGGAATTATATACACAATGAGATAGTAAAATCATTCGAGGCAACTGAATGCCTATAGATCTTTCAGGTTGATTACTAATATCTGTTATAAATTATAAACTATAAATGTTTTGAAAGATAATCGGAAACCTTTCTTTGTTAGATGCAGTGGAAGATTCTTTCTGTCTTTATATTAAAATGAACTGTGGCATATTGTTTGAGTAAAATAGATTAGATCTGTTTCTAAACAATTCTACTGATTACAATGAAATGTTATGTTTCAAGGATTTCTGAACCTTTGGCTTCAAAAGTTCCAATTTATTCTCCCCTTTTTTATTTTGTAGTTTTCACTTTTCACAGGTACTTGATTACTTTCACTCATTTCGATTTTGAAAGAAAAAATGGCTGGATACTGAGGAAATACTCTTTAAATAGAGTCAATTAATCATTTGAAAGAGATAGTATCTGCATAAAGATCTTTAGACAATGGTAAAGCTTGTAGATAAAAAAAAAAAGCTAGCTCCTAGTGGTAATGAAAGAAATGACCGTATTGCAAAAGACCATTCATGCTATATTTAATCAGCCTTGTTTTAGTTTTTATTTAGCTAAATCGAGCACTGTAGCAGTATTGTTTGCACCTGTATCGTTTACTTTCCCAATTTGCCCTATAACCACTCACATTAATCAAATATACTAATAGAAAATACAATTAAATATCAAACTTGAGTGTTAATCTTTTATGCTCATTACACATATGTAGTCTCCATCATATAGCTAATTTATCACAGTTTTTTTTTTTTTATGAATTGTCATTATTAAAAAACATTTTAATGTTACTACTCTAGTTTGTGCTGAACATTACTTTGGAAAAATATATGCAAAAATACACCTAAACACTAATTTTTGAATAATATTTCTGCATATATGTAAAAGAAATTTGATATTTTCATCCATTTCACCCATCTGTGTTCAAGAGTAATGAAAGTGTCAGTGGTTGTGCTTAAGAACATAAAATATGCCTTGCTTACAACATGCTACAGTCAGTAGGAAAATTATAGTTCTGTTTCTTAAGAATTTGAGTTTCAGAATGAATAAGAAAGGCTTCTTAAAATTTAATTATAACTAACATTTGTTGAGATCCTACCATGTATCAGCAGGATGATTACTGTTTTTTTGTGTATGAATTCTGACCACACAACTCTCTTATAAACTCATTATTGATACCATTTTTTTTTCCCAAAGGAAGCTGGAATACAGAACATTTAAACAACTCAAGCTCCCATAATTTTTACTTAGAATTTCTAGAGTTCCATACAAATAGTCTCATTTTGGTTCCCTTGCTTTTATTTATTACACTATCATCTTTCTTTACAATACTGTGAATATGATAGATTCTTGAATCTGATACTTCTGGATTGACAAAAATATTACAGGCTTGCTTAATAAATATTATGAATAATATAAAATGTATATAAATTGAATTTGAATTCAAACTGATGTGTGAAACACGCACTAAGAATCAGGAAATATATTTGAATGCAACTATGTCAAATAACTATTTTAACTATATCCTATGTTATATATATATATATATATATATATATATATATGGTTTATTTACAGTGGTCACATTTGGAAGAAATTTGGGGTTTCTTTTATTGATGTAAATTGAAATTGGGGTGAAAATCAAACTTTTGTTATACTTAAAAGCAATCAAAGTCAATATTTTTGAACTTCCTTTTCTTAAAATTTATGCCAGGTTGCAATTATTTTAGATTCACTACAAATTCAAAAAAAATATTTTAACAATTTTAAGCTGAAACTTACAGGAAAAAATACAAAATGAAACAGGTAGAAAATGTATGTTACTTAATTTCACATATACCCAACACCTATGGTGTTGCTGACCTGTCTTCCATAACCCAATGAACTTCTGAAAGCTTGATATAATTGTAGAACTAGTTAAACTATATGAAGTGGAAGGTGAAAATAGCTTTTAAAAAAGTTTCTTTAGAAAGTCTTTCTCTGGCCTCCAAACATCCTATTCTTCCACACTCAATTAAACCACATAATATATCAAGGGGGCTGGGGTGGGGGTGAGGGTAGGCATCTCAGCAAACATTTATCTATGTAAGAAATTATTTTTAAAATGAATAAAACATAAGGGAAAATTAATAACCAATACAAGCCCCCCCAATAAACCAAATATTAAAGTCACCACATATTTATAGTAGTGTCAAGTCAAGTAGACCTTATTTCCTTCAACCCTGTGTGCCATGAGTTTTTGACCAGTTTGTTATTAAGAAAACTCTTCATTAAAAAAATATAGAAGCCTAACATTCTCTATTCAACTCTGGAAAAAAGCTCACTGCTGCTAATTGAGTAACTAAAACATGTTTATACCAAAGAAAAGCACCAAAACACACACACACATGTATATGCATATGCATGTATACATATGTATATACACATATATTGCTAAGTATGAGTTTGAAATGTTTCCTATTGGAAAATGACGTTGTAGTCTACACAGAAAATTGTATTGACAGCTAACAGGGAAAAAAAGTTATTATTTAAGGGTAACTTTTTGAGAACACAAAGAAAGCAACAGAATCTTTTTTTTTTCTTTTATGAGATTGTCACCCTTTAATTTTATTGGAGTTCATATTTTATAAGGGGCTTAATGAAGTACTTAGGTAGTGACAGATGATTGTGACTATACAGTGATATGAATCAGGAAGCCTGGAAATGATTCAGATGGAGACTTTATCTTATTAACCATCTTTTTGTGAGGGTCTTGAATACAGAGTTTGTAGCTATGATTTCACCAAACCATTTGGGATAATGAACCAGAAGATAGTCTCCTAATTGTTTAGATTAAAAATTTTGGCACTTTAAAAGCAAGCATTCTACATATGTGAATGCTTTCTGCTCTGTCTTCTGAATTTTATCTACCTGATAGCTATGGAGACTTCAGGTTCTGTTGATTGGCTTCCACAAAACCAAACTTAATGCATAAAATGCCATTTATTTATTTATCTGTCCCATTAATTTGTCAAGAAATTTTAAGATATCTGTTAGGAAAATCATAGTGCCATAAAATATGGATTTTACAGAGATTATATATTCTGAATATATTAAGGTGTTAACATAATGGCTAAAAAAACAGCAATATAACATTTAAGGGTGAAGTAAATTAAGTAATTACCATAATATTTGTTAGGGAACAGCAAACAACATTCTGTCAGTTATTTTTAAGGTAGATTTTTCTTCCATAATATCTCATTCATGAATTATTAGTAGGGCCAATTGAATTTCTATGTGCAAGTATTTAACTATAAATATCAAGCTTGGCAATGCAAGATTCATGTTGTTGCTTTATTGATAGGCTTCCATTCTGAACCAAATGGTCTTTTGTATAGTTCTTTGTTTTCTGGTTGAGATTTAAGCAAAGTAGTTATTGCCAAAGGAGTTATGTCATATAAGGTAAATAGTTCAAATTAGTGATCTCCATCTTTCCATGTCCCTAGTATATATTGTTTAAATAATGAACTTTTTGTTCACAGCTATTGAATCTTTGGTATAAATTATTTGTAAAATTTAAGGTCCTGTACCTTATTACTAATTTATTCCCAACCTTCAGTGAAAGTATTTTTTGGCATTTGCTCAAAATCCACCTCCCTCACCCACACATTTTTCTTGTCCTGTTTTAAGCTCCATAGTATAATGTATTTGAACTTTGAATCTTTGATATAGTCAACTTCCCCTTGTTTTAATATCTAAAGCTGTGGCTGGATGCATTATTGATAACTGCAGTGGAACTTCTGCTGAAACTGGTGAAATAGTTTATTTGGTGTCTGAGTCATGGAAAAAGGATTCGTGTGGAAACTTAATTATGCCTTTTCTTGCACATGGCATGTGTTTGATTACTTCTGCCACCTTCTTAATGCTGATTGTCACTTTATTTTCTTTCTCCTTGAAATTGCTAGGTATCATTTAATGCAGAGACTATACCCATCTGTAGTGTAAATTATGCATGTTTTTATTTTAGCTCACTTGCTCTCAAATCCAAATTCTTTTTCTGAACAGCAAAAAGTTAAATTTACATTTATGCATCTTTCCATGTGCTTTGTGTTTAGTTAGATAAAATTTGAAAAAACGGTATTCACTTTGTTACTTATCTTTTTTTAATTTCAAAAAGAGAGTTGAAATATTTTTGGCATTTTTTTTTTTACCCAAATGAAATCAAAGTTGCTACCTCACGACCTTGGACCAAATGTACAATTGAACTATTAAAAAAAAAAGTCACTATTACCTTATCTTATATTCAAAATGAAAGAATAGTGTAATGAATGCAGTTTTTATCTAATATCATTTGCTTTTATTAGATCAATGCACTTTAAGCTCTTAAGGTTTCTTCCATCCATTTCTGTGGACTTTGGCACACAACTTTACCATATTGCCCTCCTTAACAGAACAGAAACTTGTATCAGTGGCTTGCTAAAGAAAATTGTCCTCTTCCAATAGAAGAAACTAAGAGATAGTTAAATTGAATACATTCATAGACCTTCCGAGATCTAAACCATTAATGACTTTTTTTAACATGGTGGACCCTCAGTGATTCTGAAGCCTCACACATTGCATGTGCCATAGAATACAAAATGTTCCTCTATGATTATTAGCAAAAACAATCAACTTTAAGACATAAATGTCTACTCACTGCACACCTGAGGTTCAGATCACTTTACTGTATAATATAAACTAATTTTGTATTTATTTAGACATATATAGGTATAGCAGTATACTAGTTTATCATTTAACAAAATAGTTGTGTATTTTTCTCTTTACATAAGTAATTATCTGATGATAGTTAATCAAAATCTCTATCGACAAATGACTACTGTAGAGGTTTCATTCTAATTTTCCTAGAAAATTGACAGGCACATCTTATAGATGAAGGCTGATATTTAATACATAAAAGTATCTATCTTGTTTTTCAGTGACAGACAGTTTAATTATTTATACTTATTCATTAATTGTTATCCTAGACTCTGTTGTTGGGTGAATTTTTATTCCATTAAGAAAAAATGTTAAGGGACAAAAGAACAGGCAAAACTAAAGCAAAACCAAACCTAGAAATCTCACAGCAGAATTGAAGGAGAGAATGTGGAAAGTGCTTTTGTGGTAGGTGTGGTGTCGTATTTATTCCAAATAGAGTTGAAACAATACTTTCATTCTCATTTGTAGTGAAGTTTTCACCTAACAATATTTTATCTACTATGTGTCCATCAATGTTCAAAGGAAAAAGACATGTCCTTGCAAATGTTTTATTCCAGTAAGTAAAATGAAATTAACATAATAATCAAGTAAACTATATGTAAATTAGATGATGAATATTATAAGCTAAAGTAGAACAGTGTTAGGAAGGGTGTGACTAATGGGTGAAAAGGATAATTTTAAATAGAATAGTATGTTCTACTGATGAGAAGGTGATTGGAAGACATAAGGAAGTTAGACATTTGGATCTGAGGAAAGGACAAATATTCTAGAGAGGAACAACGAGTGTAGAATACACTATTTTTGTGCATGTCTGTATGGTTGTGGGAAGCAAGGTAAGTACAACTGGACAGGTATGAGACAAGAGAACACAGGCGATAAGGTGAGACAGAGAAGTTTGGAGTATGGATACCTAATGCAGGGGTTTTGAATAGTGCAAGCAATTTTACTTCTACACAGATCTTTGAAAATGAGAATAATCTTTTTACTTTTTAAAGGGCAACTCTGGATGTTTTGCTTTAAATACCTTGTAGTGATGAAGGGTAACGGTGGGAAGATTACTGGTGGGGAGGGGGATTATTGTAACAATTCTGGTCAAAGCTATTCATGACTTTGACCACAATGGTAGAAAATATTTTCTGGATACTATTAAGCATTCCAATTAATACTACATATTAATTTCACACATTAAAATCACATATTAATATTGATATTAATATCAATGCAATTAATATTGCATATTATTTTTACATATTAAATTTTACATAATTGTACATATTAATATTGATCTATTAGTCATTGAAAATTTTACAAAGAAGATTTCATTTTTTATTAATTAAAAACTTTTTCCTTATATGGCTGTAGTCGCTCTATTTCTTCCATCACCTTATGACCTGTGAGCCATATTCCCTAGTTTTGTACCTTCTCTTTTGCTGTATACCTCAATTCTATGGAGCTTTCTAGTTCTGATGCTGATGTTTTCTTGACCTTTTCTTTGATTTCTCTGTATTTCATATAGAAGTGAGACCAGCAGGTATTTACCTTTTTCCTTTTGAGTAATTTTATTTAGTATAACCTCTTCCAGCTTCATCCACAGGCAAAGCAGATTTTATGAAATACCTAATGAAGCAGAACTGCTTATATTCTATAATATAAATTTCACTATATCATTTATTTTCCTTGATCCAGTAATATAGTTTATTTAATCTTTACAATAGATTTAATGCTAAAACTAAGTTGGATCCATTTTATACTGCTATTTTCAAATAGATTTAACTCCTATATTAAGCAAAAAGGATGTGACAAAATTTATTCAAAATTGCATCATTAATAATTCTACAATTACCATAAAATATGTTTTCAATGGATACATTTTATTTTATTAACTGCTAATGGATCTATCTATAAAATGTATGTTTTCCTCATTTGTCCATTTCTGATGCAAACAATTAGTTGTATAGGAAAATGAAATGAATCATCAATTAGGCCAACATAGAGTCTATGTTAATTTTAACAAAATAGCAGCATTATGTTATGGGAATAAGTTAAAAGTGACTTACACATTCAATTTGAGTGTAATATAAGTACATGGGTTTATTAATCAAGAATAAAAATTCAGTGAGTTAAGCAAACATACAACTCTACTATGTACACTATTTTTGACATCCAAACTGATCATAAGTTTATATGTTCATAACATAAAAAATGTCAGATAACTTCTCTAAGTGATACTCTTGAGTTCCCTCATTTGTATGCATCATTAAATGTATATAACAAAAAACAGGCAATCCAAGTATCCATTTTAATTTTAAAATATTTCAAACAATCCAAATTTATGTGTTGCCTTATTAGTCATTTTTCCTGTATTGATATTTGCTGCTATTAGAGAATCCTTTCATTCAGATTCATAATTCTTCACATTCATATGCATTATGACAACAATTATACATGATAGTCATGCACACACATTTATGTTATGAACTCTAATGCATTCTTTGTATATTTTAAACATCAAAATAGATTTTTAAGACTTGATAAAATATAAGGATAATGACTTTTTTTAAGAAAAGCCAAAACATATTAAATCTATCTCATTACTAATGATATATAGGACCCTAAAAAATTAATGGATTCTAAATCTTGTTTCGTATTCTATTCTTTTCAGTACTTAACTTTCAGACTATTTTTTAATGTTTTCTGCATCATGAAACTATTGTTTTTATTGTACTTTTCACTCCCTCCCACCATGTTGTATTTTTCATTTATCCATTATCATAAAGATACTTTGGACATATTGAACAAAAGTTCTTCTTTAACTCAAAGCATTTAAACCTATTGTTCTTTCTTAAAACTGCTGCTCTGAGATAGTAAGAGTCAAATATGATTTATTGAGTGGCAAAAGATTAATCTTACATGCTATAGGAGTAGGTATATTTTCACACACATACATACAAAAAAGTAATAATAACTTACCGTTAGTAAGAAAATAGTGGCAAAAAAAAAAAAAAATGGTTCACATGCCACTAAGAATCGGTCAATATAACAACTTGCACCAAAGTCCAGTAACTAAATTAGTTGTTTATAAAACTTGAGTTTGTGATTCACTTTTTTTATTAATCATATAAATATTTTCTTACATTATTGTGTACCCCAAATTTCTCCCACCATTATGTCACCTGTGAACCATTATCCAATTTGTGCTCTTCCCTCCCCTAAATACAACCTCCCTCCTTCTCCCTTTCTGTATGCTTCAGTTCAGTTATCAGTTTCATTTTGTTATTTAAAGAAAAGTTGCCGGGCATGGTGGCTCGTGCTTGTAAGCTTCATTCTATGAAGCGGCCGGGGCTAGGGATCGTGGTTCGAGTCCCGCTTGGGGCCCGTAGCGAGACCTAGTTCCAAAAAAATAGCTGGGCGTGGTGGCGCATGCCTGTCATCCCAGCTACCTGGGAAGCTGAGGCTGGGGATTGCTTGAGTCTGTGGGACCCCGGGCAACGAAAGCCTGCGGTTCCACAGGCAAAAATAGCAAGACCTAGCCTCAAAAACAAAACAAAACTAAACAAACAAACGAATAAATGAATAAATGAATGAATGAATGAATAAATAAATAAATAAATTGAATAAATAAATTGAATAAATAAATTAAATAAATAAAGAAAATAAAGAAAAGCTTACAGTGGTTTTGACATTTCCTCCGGCAGAGATTGATGCTCCTTAATGGAAATATCTGTAGGAAATTTTATAACACATATTATGAATAACAATATTCATAAGGACAAGTCTTAGTGGATAATAAGAATAATGTGTACCAAACTTCTCTTACCAGAGAATGCTTGTTTTGAAAAAGTTTAGAAGTTGAGATTCTGTTGTACTTGTTAGAAATCGTCTGACTTGAATATTTTCACAGAACACAGAAGTTTGGCACAAAGTGACTCAGGACAGTTCCATGTCACCAAAAGGGACAGAGCCAGCTCTTTCCTCCCACTTGGAAGCTGCTCTCATACATCAGAATCTAAAGTGCAAAAAGAAAGGTGGTTATCATCTGACTCATTCCAGCTGAGTTTGTCCCTTTATTTCAAGAAAAAAATAGCTTTCAAGATTTTCTCAGTTGGTTTACTACATTGCATTGACTAGAACTTTATTACATGGCAACATTTGGAGTCAAAGGAGCCAGGGGAAATGGAACATGGAACATTTTCTACTCCAAACTAAATTATAATTATATTAATAAGATTAGAGAACAGAATGGATCCTGAGCAAGAAATTTTTTTTTAATTTTTTTCCAAACTATTATTTTTCCAGTTTTAATTAATTACACACACACATACACACACATATATATTATGCCATTTTCTACCCTGTGATTCTCCCAATATCTTATCACCCTGAACCATCTTAATGCTAAATGCCTTATCCCACCCCCAATTTTACCTCCTCCCCCCTCTCCTGAGCAAGAAAGTTTATTGACACAAGTCATTCTTACATTATTATCATATTAGGAAAAGGACATTATTACTTCATTGTATTAAGGATATCAGTGACAATGCAACTTCATTTTTTTACCTGATGTTTCATTATTTTATCAAACTAAATACCTATGACATGTGGCCCATACACTATACCATTAATTATTAGAAATTCAGCTTATAATCTATTCATGACACTAGAATAATTGCAACTGAGAATGCTAAAAATGATAATACTTGTCCTTGGACTAAACTGGCACTGCCAAACATGACAGCTATTATACTTTCTGGAGTTCAAAGCTAAAGTTATAATCCTTAAATTCTGACATTTATGTTCAAAACAACTAGTGCATAATTTTTTAAAAAGATTACAATTATTTTTTTTCTTGATGATATATAACTAGATAGTCAAAATAAGAAGTTTCATGAAAAGCATTTGGGATCTTTATTTAGCATTTGGGATCTTTATTTATTCTTTGGAGACAAAAAAGCAAGCAAACAAGCACAAAGAATGCAGCCAATTGACTCTTGGAACAAGGATTAAGAAAAAATGGGCTGGGGGCTACTGTGTTTTTCTGGCATCACATTAGTACCTGTGAATGTTTAATTATACAAAAATTTAATTGATAATACTATAACTTATTGTCCTGGTTTATTGTCTATATGAAGCAATGAAAGAGCAATAATTACCACATAATTGTTTCTAGATCTATAAGAAAGAGAGTGAGATCTTGAGTGTTTGGGAAGGGGAGGGACAGTGAGTCTGGTATATGGAAGGGGGTTGGTAAAGGGGACATGTAGGTAAAAGGGGAGGGGAAGAAGTTGGGTAAGGGTGAGAGAGAAGACTGGAATGGTTCATAATTTTGACATTTACTAACTTCTCAAACTAGTTATGAAAACAAAAGTTGCCAAAACCTTGCAAGATAGAAAACAATACAGAATACTATATGAGAATGAACGCCAAACTCATGAGTCAAGATAATTTATGAAGTTTTCATTTTTGTGATCTGAGATCACCCAAAATTTCAGCCTAAAATATAGATTTAAACATCATAATAACGAAGTCCCATAATTTGGCATGAAAAATTATCAAACAAAAGAAAGCTATTCACATGTAAGGCTAAAGATTTAGGGTAATTATGAGCTGGTATAGTAAAAGAAAGTTAAAGTGAAAATTAAAATCTAGATGCAATTTAGAAAGATGGATAAGATCAAAGATCTGAGTTCAGGCTGTGGAAATGTCACAGACACAGATGGGTGTAGAGGAGAGAAGAAATAAGCACACAATATGGTATTGCAAGGATAACTCATTTTACATTTATTGTCTATATTTGGTATCAGATTCAGAGAAATGGAAACAATGAATTTATCATTAATAGTGGACTTTATTTGAGGTATTATAAAATCATTAAGCATTCTGGTGAAGGCTATACATATGATTAGACAGGCTATTGTTGTTTACTTTCCCCTATTGTAGTTCTGTTTTATTCTTTCAATAATTTTCCTTTCATCAGCCACTGTACTAGAGGGAATTGTGGTATTTAGAGAAGTCACACAAGAATAGAACTAAAGCAAATAATTAAATACAAAAATATATGTCTCGACTTTTAAGTAAAAATAGTCTATTTAGAGAAACTTTGCAGAATCCAAGACTAGATTGTCAGTAAGAATCACATTTCTTATTTTGTAGACCAGTACACATGGAAATACTTTTATTGAGCAGGGGACAAAAGGAATTTGTACCTGCGTTCTAGTTTGTGTGTGTGTGGGAGAGGGGTGTGTGTGTGTGTATTATGACACAGATTTTTGAAAAGTTCTAGTAAGCTATTTTGTAGAACGTCACTCAAATTGTGTAAGTCTGATTCTTTTCATGATTAAATTGGGTATATGTCTTTTTAGGAGGAAAATTGTACCATTTAATTAACTTATTGTCTTTTCCGCCATCTCACTCTAGTCCCTGGCAACCACATTTCTATCATCTGTTTCTATAACTTTGACTTTTAAATTAAATGCCACAGAAAGGTGGAATGTTGGTTTCACATATAGTTTTATGATTCTCTCTCTGGCTTATTTCATTTAGTATAATGGCCATGTTGTCATCCACATGGTCACAAATTGCAGGATTTCCTTCTTTGTCATAGCTAGTATTCCATTATGGAGCCATAGCACATCTTCTTTATCACTTATCTATTGATGACCACATAAGTTTTTTTCTATTAGATGGCTATTATTAACAATGCAATAATAAATCCGGAAATGTGTATTTCTCTTCATTGTCTTTACTTTTAACATCTACTGCTTACCATCTTCATTCAGCTATTTAGTTGTTGGAGTTTCCGGTGGTACACTAATTGACAGAAAATTACAAAGTTGTGATTAAAATTTTCATATCACATGAGAATAATAAATGTTTAATTTGATTTCTGACTACTCTTTCCCTTCTATAATTATAGTATTTGGTCAAAAATATCTTCTTCCCATAAAAGGAGTTCTCACTTATACTTATCTTAAAACAATATGTATGCTGGAAATCAAATTAGGTAAGATTTTATTGCTACCTAATATTTATTGAGTTTATTGTCAACTTGTTTTCTAATATAGATTCTGACTTTCTTGTGTGAACCAGAAATGTAGAACTAAATAACCAGCAATGTAGAACTAAATATCTATGTTAGAATTAATTCCCTTTTTTCTTATTTCCTAAATTTTCATTATTTCCTAAATTTCCTGATTTTTTTTAATCTTTAAGATCAATTTCCACTTTTTATACTATTCAATTTAATTTCTCTAGAATTCATGGCCTATCTGATCTTATAGGACACAGATCTTTAGTTTTATGAGGCAAACTCAAAATTAAGAGCTCATTGTTTTCAAAAGGATCAAATTAGATTGAGAAGCTATTATTCTATACTATACTTTTTAATAATCATGGCACCCATAAAGACTGTAGCACCATATAGTTTTTGCTATTTTATAACTGTTAACAGCATAGGGTAATGTAGCTAAAATATAACTTGATATATTTTTAAACTTTTCAAAAATAAAAAAAAATAAATGGTGTAAAATATAAATAAAAATGTTTGCTAACACTTACAAATGTAAAGCTCAAAAGCCACAAATAGTATTCTAAATTCTCTAAATTAGAATGGGAAATATGATATTATCATTTTCAACTTATTATGTCAAAAATTTGTGCCAATACAGTACTAACTGTACTGTAATCTGGAAATAAGATTGAAGTAATACTTTTGTAGTAAATATTTTTCACTTCTTAGATATATCAGGAATATTGGAAAATTCAAGTTATTTACTTCATTTATTTTAGAAAATTCATATTTTTTTCAAAGTAATTTGAGGCATATAGGTCAATGGTTCTATGAACTGCTACTTATTCACTATAATAGCTCCTTTGGTATTAAAATACCCATTATATTAATGAGAAAGGCTCTTCAATTAATAATCTAATCATGCCATATGTAGGTTAGGAGAAAAGATGAAAAAAATAGTTATTTTCTTAAAAACTTGAGAACATGTGTGATAGATTCTAATAAATATTCTTTCTAAAGCACACAGAGGTATGAACATCCAACAGATAGAAACCACACAGAAACTCATAGGAAAGATAATTATTGGAATTTGGGGTTCAACATTCATACAAGGAGCTAGGAGAAAAAAATAAACAATCTGAATTATAACTGGATATTATAAATATTTTCAAATTAGATTATCTTTTCAGAATTAAACAGGAAGATTAAGATATAATCAACCTAGACAGGAATGGATAGCTTAGAAAGACAAGATTCTCTCAGAAGATCAAGACTTGGATGAATCTTGATTGGTAGGTTAAGCCTGCGAATGAAGATAATCAGAGTTCAGTGTCCAATAATCACAGTTCATCTAAGGGTAGTTCAAGGATGTGTATGTCATATACCAAAGACTTTATATTCCCAGTTGGAGCAATATAGTTTTATCTATTTTCATCAAGTGTTCAAATCCTGTAGTTTTCTCTGTATTTATGAAGCCACCATCTATTCTTCATTTTTCTATTGAAGTATCTATAGAGCATACTACCCAACCCAATGACTTAATTAGTTCATATACTAAACTGGCTTTTTATATTTCTAATTGCAAATAAATAGCAACCTGCTTGGAATTTAGCAATTCATGTAAATCATCGAAAGTGATAATGTACTGGCAACAGGGTTCAGATCTCCAGTGGCTATCAAAGTTTATGTCACAAAAATACCATAGGTTTTACTGTTTAGTATCAGAATTGTAGGCTTGATTAATATTGATACTTGTAGGATGCCAAACAGATTTAGAACCTGCACAAATCAGGACAGTATCTGAATCATGTCATAAATCCATCAACTAAAAAAATCTAAAGTGAAACTGAGGTAGCTACATTTCCCCAGTGTCATCACGTTAATCATCTTAACATTAATTGTAATTATACAGTAAGAGAGTTATTGTAACACCCATTTTATATATGATAAAAGTGAGGTAAAAGTAATAAAAGGAAGTCTTTTTTTTTTTTTTTTTTCAATTGAGTGAAGCTGGAGTTTGAATCAGGTCTTCCTAAACAGAATTGCAAATGCAAACAACTGTAAAGTGGGTGAGTAATGGTTCACATCTGGAGAGGTATGAATCTATTTCCCTGAATCAAATACAGTATTGTAAACAAATATTATCTTTATATAAACAACAGTGATATGACTGCAAAAAAATAGTTGTAACGAGGACTGCTTACAGTTGTTTTAATAAAATCAACTGCCAATTTCTCACAAAAAGATAAGTATCTTTTTTGTATGAATTCCCTTCATTTTAATATTCTTTCTCATCATAAATAAGCTTTGGAAATTATAAGCTAACTAAAACAGTACAAGTGTGTGTCCCTTTGTCTTATGCAATATCAATGTATGATCTCTTAGACAAAGTCAAGACTTGTGTCATGTATAGTCAAGCAAAACTTTTCTAACTCATAGGATAATAATTACTAATCTGAAATTATATTATCTGATGAGAACTTTGTGTTAAAACTCTGCTGCTCAATGCTAATTCATGCATATGATTTAAAAGATAGAAGAAAAAGTATTATTGGCATTTTTGTATAAATTTTTTAGAGAATATCTTACTTCCTTTGAACAAATTATCAGATGATCCTGAAGGCAAAGACTAAAAATTTCCAAATAAGCTACCTATTATTTCACCACAAAAACAAGGGGATGAAAATTTTCTTGAAAGTTAATAAGTATGTTAAAACAAAAACAAGATTTTAACAATTTGCAATGTAACAGCTTTTATCACAGCAACTGTCAAAAGCTAGAATCATACCATAGAACATGGACAATTGTGGCATAGATGATTATAACTTAGAATGGTTTGACATCTTTAAGTTACCCTTTAGTGTGGGCTCAATATTTTTGTCATATTTTTGTTTGCTTTCCCTAACTCCAAAAACAAAACAGTTTCTGCATTGAAGAATGTAACTGCCACAGACAGCACTCTGTGAAACTTGACATCTTAGAAAGGCATGATTATGCCTCGGAGTGATATGCTTTACTCCTGTATCTTCTTGATTTCCCTGTAACTTGCAAGAGGGAGAATTATTTGTTCCTTTTTATAAATTTGCATTAATGCTGCTCAATCTATCTTTAAAGGAATCTATCTCTTTGCATTATGAAAAGAAAAGAATATGGTCCTGATATCATAGTTCCTATAGAAACCATAATTTTATCTTTTATGTCATCTACATAATATACGTTAAAAGTTTAAAATAGTTGTTCTAGGTTTTATTTCAAGGGAGAACATTCTTCAAATAACTCATTTGAGATGAAATGCTAAGGTATGAGAATATGTCAGTCAGCAAGCATCTTGTGCTAAAATATTATAGAAGTAAAAACTACAAATTAGGTTTTCATAAAGTTGAAAGTTAGATAAAATAGACATGAAGATGATTCTCAGACTTTGAATGCAGAATTATTCTTAAGATTTGAAAAGACTCATGTAATATCATGTAATATCATAAGAAGGAAAAAACACAAATAGGCAGACAAGTAGATTTTGCTGCAGTTTTCCCTGCTGCATTTAAAGCTGCAGAGTGACGCAGAAACCATAAAGGTAGGTCAGGGCAAGAGAATAATTCTCAGTTGAGAAAACAATTGACTGTTGACTGTAGACTGGGCAATTTTTCTTCAAGTTCCCCACCTCTTAAGGGACCCCACCTAAGAGACAGTGAGAGCTCTACTGTGAACAAATGAGATATCCATCTTCAGATCAACTCCACTGAGGCTTCAAGTAATATCAGAAACTGACCCAATGGTGCCCTAGATACGGCACTTCTAAAAACAAGACTTGAAATGCAGTGCTTTTTCTTTGCTTGAAAAAAATAACTTGCTCCGTTGAAAAACAGAAACTAAAAACCATAAAAGCACATTACTCAGAAAATGTGTAAAATTCATATCACAAATACAAATTAATCAAATCTTGCAGCAAGGAGGTCTTTCTATTAATAATTTTCCTAATTAGAACCCCACTGGTGCTAGCATTTTCTGGTCTGAAGATAATCATTAATTAAGCTATTGATATATCTTTCACTTTAAAATGTAAAGGATGGTATGTCATTAAGTTAATAGTTATTTATTAAGTACCTACTGTGTGTCATTTACCTACAACTGAGCTATGAACTGCCACTACCAAAATGAGCTTTATTTCATAGACTTTACTGATGAAATGATAGTTGCTGGAAGGTATCAACAGGAGCCTCATCGCTAGACTTCACCAAAATCACTCCTGATTGATGGCTATCTCTGCTGTCCTTACAGAGCTCCTAGGGTAGAAAGAAGTGTTACAAACTCATTAGCAAATTCTATAAACAAAAAATTCTTCCTAATAATCAGTGTCATCATGGAGCCCAAATCTGTTTTGTCTAGTTTTGTCATTACATTTGTAAACAGACTATTAACATGCTTTCATAATTAAAAGCACACAAAATTAAGTATTTTCCCATTGCTTCAAAGAAAGATGCATCTATTCTTTTTCACATACAACACTAAACCATCTCAGTTCAAGCATTGTTCCTACCTTGTGGTTATAGCACTTTTTCCAAAATTAACTGACCCTTTCTTTTAAGTCTGTATACATGTACGTGTTTCTGTCATATAAAAATAAGACCCATTTCATCCTACATCACTCCCTCTATGTGTTAGATCTCTCTTTTTTTATATCCTACCCAGTTTACATTGCCTTCTCTTCTATGAGTTCCTTAACTCTTTGTGAGATGACTTTTCTCACCACCATGCAGAAATTGCTCTTGCTAAGATCACTAATAGACTAGCTGCAAAATCTAATTATCACTTATCATTCTCACATTATTTGAAAGTACAAGATATTTAATGATATTGATGACTATTAAAATACCTGCATTTTAATCAGTTCAATATATTTTCCATTAAGTCTACCTCTTTTAGATGTTCTGACTATAGTCTCTCTTGGTTTAACTCTTTCCCACTTACTCCTGACACTGTTCTTGTTTATGCTTATTCTTTTTTACTTTTTAGATATTGGCTTTAGTCAGTCCTGAGCTCTTTTCTCTTCTCTGTGTATATATTGTTTGTGGATAATTGATGCACAGTCACAGATTGTGTGGTTATGTAGTTATAGAAACTCCCAATTCACATTTCAACTGAGATTTTGTTTGTTTGTTTCTTAATATTCAGATTCCTCTTGGTACTCTTAACAGTTAAATATGTACAATGGGTAATTATTCCTATTTTACTTGCTAGGGACAACATGCTACTTATTTATGCAAAGAAAATTAGTCACTCTTGTTTTCTCTCTTTCCCTTCATCCTCCATATCTCCACAGAATGTTGTTACTGTGCCATTACTTATATATCATATCCATTATAGATTCCTTAATCTCCAATCTTACTATCACTCCTTGATCAGAACCATATCACAACCTCCCACCAAAGTCACTACTGCTCTCCTATTCTACTAGTTATATCTTCCCTAGGCTTGCTCCTTTTCATGTAACTATCAACATTGTTTATGTTTTTAGGAGTTGCCCTTTTCAAACATATACAATCAACTTATTTTTACTTATGAATTATTTTCTGTTCCTCAGTGCTTATACCTGACAGTTCAGATTTCATAATTTCACATTTTAAACAACCAATAATCTCATTCCTGCCATATTTTTCATCCCTACCCCTTGCCACTTACCACTGACACTCCCTACACCATCACACCAACATAATCTAAGCCTTATGTATATCATATTGCTTTGAAGTCTCTAGTGACAAATGCTGTGGTGACTGAGACAGATCTGCTCTCTCTAATCTCAGTCATTGCCATGGCAAATATATCTGTGTGAACTCTGTCTCATCACACTACCTCAAGTCATCAGACTCCCTGTGGTGCTCTCTTGCAGAGCTTGAACCCTGCCTTGGTATTGCTGTTTGTACCTGAACCATCAAAGCCAGAATATGTAGACACAGTCCCCCCTTGCATTAATTCACAACCAATAGTGGGCAGAAGGGGAAGTGCGGTGTTCTACTCTCTTGTCTTAGAGGTCAGTGTGGGGAACTGCCCTTTGTATTTGCATTGAAGGAACAGAGTCTTTATTATCTGCAACAGTAAACTCAGGAATAAAACCTTAGAGTAACATTTTCTGTTTTTCCTTTCTAATCATCCTTCTCCTTCAACTCTATTACTAATCACCCCTTATTCCAAGTAACTGTGTGTCTTTAAAGTATTATCTCAGATTTCAGTTATGAGTACCCAAACCTCTGTCCTACCTGTCCATGTGTCCATGCCAGTACTTCTTCTAAAACCCCTGTTGGCACAAGGTTTATGGATATAAATTTCCATACGGTGTGTGGTATTTCTTGACTCTTTTGGACAAGGTTGTCAAATTTTGTTTTTCCTTAACTTTGACAGTCACTATTCTACCATAAAGAGTTTGAGAGTTCATGCCAGGTTTAGTTATTTGTGTGCCCCACCACCTAATGTAGTGACCAGGAATAGAGTGATGCTGAACTGTTTGCTTTTAATGAATATTTCTGTTTTATATGATGGCATTTAATTAAAGGATATGAGGTTTTTTCCCCCCTGATATCATAAGTTGATGTAATCAAGAATTCTTAAATTGAATTTTAATAATGAACAATCATAAAAAGTACCGAAATTATTCAAAGCCTGTAGGGAAACATGTATGACAAGAAACCAGCAGTATTTATAAAGATCTCCATAAACTGGTGAAGATAATGCCAGTTGGAATGGGAGGCAGCAGAAGAGAATGGCCAAAATTAAGACCTTAGAGACTGAAGAGGAAGGTGTACCCATTTATCCATTAACTGGAATTGAAAAATAGGTCCAGAAGTCATGGGATTCAGAGTTTCAACAAGTACTCACATATAAAGTGAAAAACATTAAGTACAGAAGAATAAACCACGGGCAAAGTGCAGTATCAATTATATATGCACATAAAAAGGGAGACAACAATCTACATGGAGGTTATTATACCTGGATATATGACCAGAAGTTATGAGCAGTCAACATACATAAGAAAAAGAACAAGTTTAAGAAAATTTGAGGTCTGAGTAAAGAATGACAATTATCAAACCAACTTAGAAAAAAGAGACAGAAGTTATCTTGATTTTATTGAATGCTCAGAAACAGTCTAGTTCCATGAGGAAAATTCCTCTTAGTCTCAAAGAGATTAATCTCAAGTTATCTGGAAAAATGTATAAAGTTAGATTTTTGCAAATTAATTTTTAAATAATGTATACTTAAATTTATTTTCCTTATTTTCTTCATTTAATTGTTATAACATTGGTTTAGTGCAAGTGTAATATTTAGAGGAACAGGTTCACAGCTTCTCAGATGTGTATCAGTATACCACATCCACCACCAGGGCACCCACAGTCCTTTACCATAGAGCATCCATCATCTTCCTCACTTTGTTCTCAGCCCCATTTTTTTACTCTATCCTGAAGTCTCAATTATGAGCCAGATTTCTAGGATTTGTTTCTGATTATTGAGTCAGTTCCTTTGATTATATATATATATATATATATATATATATTCCACCTATGAGTGAAATCATTAGTATTTTTCTCCTTTTGACTTATTTTTCCTTTCCGTTCTTATTTTCCTTTATTTTTTTTTTGTTTTTTTCCCATGTGTCCAGTTTCTATTGCCAGAAATGGCAATCATTCATTTTTTTTTAAATAACTGAATAGTGTTTCATCATGTATATAGCACATCTGTATAATGCAATTGTTTGTCCTTGAGAACTTAGGTTGTTTCCATAACTTGGCTATTGTAAACAGAGCTGCAGTACACAAAGGTGTGGCTATGTCCCCTCAAATTGATGCTTTTGTTTTCTTCAGATTGATATCAGGAGAGAATTTACTATGTAATATAATATATCATAGGGTCACTGATTCAGAACTTGGTATCTTGAAGGCTATTTAGCCAATCACAGTGTTCACTCTGGTTCCAAGGAGAGTGATAACATGTGCAAAATACATTCACTACATGCTAAGACCTTGAGTATTAGTTCATGTCTAAAATGTTACTTTGATGAAAGTATTTTACAAAAATAAATCTTGATAAAATGAAGCAAAATCTTACCTAAAACCTCTCAGTTTAAAATAGCAAATTTTATCATCTAAATTTATTAATTAAAAGTACTATTATCTATGTAAATTGAAAGACAAAAGTCATCTAAAATTCCTGAAATTCCTTGACAAATAATCCCTTTCTTCTGGTCTTCAAAAGCATGTTCTTCATTTGCAAATATTAAACTCTTGTCAGAAGCAGCTATAACACTCACATATCTGCCAACAGATTTCTAGAATATTCTCTAAAAAATACAGATTTTTCCTACTGTCTTTCCCACTTTCTTTTGAGTTCTCACAAATTGTACTCTTAATATGCACAGTATTTAAGAAAATCTAGGATTTTTTTTAATTACATTAATCTTAATTCTTTCTGTTCCTGTTCACTTTCCAGTTCCAAAGCTACTTCCATTTGTGAGAGCAGCATGGTATTGCAGACCAAGATTTGAACTAGTGTCCTATTGGTATTCAAGAGAACAACTCATAGTTCCAGAGA